>CM032228.1:12335000-12430000 GCA_019009955.1 Riptortus pedestris
GCAAAGTTTGGCACGAATCACTGGTAGTTTGTGCAAAGTCCTAGGAAGCTACGCAGCTCATGAAGATTTAGTGGTCGGGGCCAGTCCTTTACTGCCCGTATTTCGTCCTCATTAGTCGAGATGTCATCTTCTGTTACCCGATTGCCCAAGTATTTGATCTCCTTTTAAAACAGAGCTCATTTTTTAAAGCTTAATTTTAGTCCAGCAACTGTTATGCGCTAGGTTTTTGAAATGTTTATCAAAAATCTTCCCCATAACGATTATGTCATCTAGATACATCAAACGTGTCTTCCAATTGGGACACTTCAGCACACGTTCCGTTAAACAGCCAAAAGTAGCTGGGGCGTTGCAAAGTCCAAATGGCATCACCTTGAACTGCCATAAACCATTGCTTGCGCTAAAGGCAGTTTTCTCTTTGTCCTTATCGGCTATCTCTACTTGCCAGTAGCCGCTTCGGAAGTCCAAGGTAAAAAACCATTTCGTTCGAGCCAACGTATCTAAGGTGTCGTCAATTCTTGGCAGCGGATAACTGTCTTTCTCCGGAGTTTCTCGAACTTGTAGATTGTCCGTTTGAAATTTTAGCTCGTACATTTCTTCGTCCATATTTCTTTCTAGGCTGGATATTGTCCCTTCAATTTTTCTTGATGCCGCAGAGTCTTTCATCAAACTCGTTTACTCTCAGCACTTTGGTTTCCACTCGTTGGCCTCTGACATTTCCCTTACTTCAGCTAAGATGTCCTTGCTGTTTAATCTAGAAGATACTTGAATTTGTTTTTCTAATCCTCTCGCAATTCGCTCTAGAAGGCTCTGCGGGTTTCATTTTAGTTTATTTTTATTTTACAACTCCACACCTAACACCACATGTTGTTACGTTTATTACAAAATAATAAACGTTGACCATTAGGGTTCTATTGATTGCAAAATTAAGTACACAATCTTTAAAGGTTTTATCAGTAGACAATCTATTTTACGCTTATGTGTATATACATATATATATATATATATATATATATATATATATATATATATATACACACACGCATACACATATAAATATACTTTCACTTCGATACAATACTCTTACTTTTTGAAAAATTTGAGCATTATTTTTGTTTTTTTAGTTAACTATACTTTCAAAAATATGTGAAACTAAAAATAATTAAAGTAATTTTAGAATCGGTGAAACCAAATTAAACCACTATTGGGTCATTCCATCTCAAATCATCCAGCAAAATGTAAAAATGTCACCCATGGTTTCAGATTTCAATGAAAAATTATTTAACAACACTTTTTACCTTCCTTATGGAGAATATAAAATTTTACATTGATATCTCCAGTAGTTTTTGTGAAAAAAAATGCTGAAATATTGAGAAAGTTTGTGTAACAGACATTTTTAAGGTTGCTTATTTGGGCACATTGTATTAGAAAAAAAATCATAACTTTAGTGATTTTCAACATATCAAGATAAAATTTTCACTAAACTGTTCACAAATGCATGGAGATACAGGAAAAAAATAAATTGATGATCATATTAAAATATAAGCCCCCCCCAAAATTTCACTAACTGCATCCTTATTAAATTTTTTTTTTAATTTTTCAAATATGCTTTTGCACATGAGGCAGAATACTTAAGCAAGCAAACTTTTTTTTAAATTATGCGTTAATGTGCAAACTAAAAGACTATGAAAGAAAAACAATGGCTTTTTGAGTGCTTATGCATTTTTTTGGAGATAAACCAAAATAATTTGGACTTTTCTCAAAAAATTCTATTCTATGAACAAATAGGAAAAATAATAACAAAAAAAATTAAGTAATGGTTAGTTTAGGTGTATGACCTTTTAAAAAGACTTACGAATTTTAAAAAAAAATTCCTTGGTTTAATTAAAATGTAATATTTATTTACAGAATTGATAAATAGGGAAGGATGCACATATAAGATTGAAAAAATTAAATCTCTATTAAATGACAAATTATCATTTGAAAAACTGGAAGAACTGGATTATCTTAAATGTATTATAAATCTTTAAATATATTACCATTTAGTGATGCCTTCTTTTTCAAATCAAGAGGCATTGTTTTTGAATGTCAGTTATGTCCTTTTCAGGGACATTTTACACTCTACCAGTCTTGTTGTTGGTGCAGCGTTAGGTTAGCATCTTATTAGAAATGAAAATGGTAATTTTTCATTTATTCCATAAAAGTACAATATATATATATATATATATATATATATATATATATATATATATATATATATATATATATATAAATTTAATTCACTTAAGAAATAAAATACATTAAATAATTAGTAAATATTTTAATATAATTATTTTATTTGACATATTGCAGATAATTAATTTATATAGCGCAGTGCAGTTTGAAATTCGTGAAAACTATGTAAATTAATAAATGATATATAACATATTTAAAACAAGTGACAAATTTAAAATTAAAACCAGTTTCTATAATGTATTAATTCTATTTATGTCTGAAAGCTGAAAAATAATTATTAGTACTTATAAAGTAAAATTCAGTATTAGAGGAGAATATAATAAATAATCATGTGCTATGCGATTATTTAATGTATTTTATTTCTTAAGTGAATTAAATTTATATATATATATATATATATATATATATATATATATTGTACTTTTATGGAATAAATGAAAAATTACCATTTTCATTTCTAATAAGATGCTAACCTAACGCTGCACCAACAACAAGACTGGTAGAGTGTAAAATGTCCCTGAAAAGGACATAACTGACATTCAAGAACAATGCCTCTTGATTTGAAAAAAAAAGGCATCACTAAATGGTAATATATTTAAAGATTTATAATACATTTAAGATAATCCAGTTCTTCCAGTTTTTCAAATGATAATTTGTCATTTAATAGAGATTTAATTTTTTCAATCTTATATGTGCATCCTTCCCTATTTATCAATTCTGTAAATAAATATTACATTTTAATTAAACAAAGGAAATTTTTTTTTAAATTCGTAAGTCTTTTTAAAAGGTCATACACCTAAACTAACCATTACTTAATTTTTTTTGTTATTATTTTTCATATTTGTTCATAGAATAGAATTTTTTGAGAAAATTCCAAATTATTTTGGTTTATCTCCAAAAAAATGCATAAGCACTCAAAAAGCCATTGTTTTTCTTTCATAGTCTTTTAGTTTGCACATTAACGCATAATTTAAAAAAAAGTTTGCTTGCTTAAGTATTCTGCCTCATGTGCAAAAGCATATTTCAAAAATTAAAAAAAAAATTGAATAAGGATGCAGTTAGTGAAATTTTGGGGGGGCTTATATTTTAATATGATCATCAATTTATTTTTTTCCTGTATCTCCATGCTTTTTTGAACACTTTAGTGAAAATTTTATCTTGATATGTTGAAAATCACTAAAGTTATGATTTTTTTTCTAATACAATGTGCCCAAATAAGCAACCTTAAAAATGTCTGTTACACAAACTTTCTCAATATTTCAGCATTTTTTTTCACAAAAACTACTGGAGATATGAAAGTAAAATTTTATATTCTTCATAAGGATGGTAAAAAGTGTTGTTAAAAAAATTTTCATTGAAATCTGAAACCATGGGTGACATGGCCTGGATGATTTGAGATGGAATGACCCTATTAATGATGAAGAATATCATAAGAAATTTACGTTATTCATTTAAAGAAATCTTTGGTAGATTGAATAAAACCTGTGGGTTTATTTAAACCAAAATGAGAGCTGTTGGGAGAGAAACAAGGCCTGAAATTTAATTCTATCAAACGAAATATGCAAATTTGCGATTTATTTTAATTAGCAAGGCGTCCAATTTCCCTTTTACATTTCAGACTTGAAGCTTTATCCAAATATGATACCAAAAGCTTTTAGCAGATTTCCCTAGAGGAAAATCAACTGTTGAAGCTGTTACGACTCGAATTTTGAAAACTATCCTTAAATGTCCATCGGTCCTACCCAGAAGATGACGAAAATGAGGTCCGTTCAAAATTTTATATATATATATATATATATATATATATATATATATATATATATATATACATGTTTGTTAACAGTCTCAATTTTTGTTTGATCGTTGCCAAACTCGATATTTAATCGTTTTATGTAAAAAGAAATATCAAGTTCGTTAATGGCTGAAATCGTACCAGTGGAAGGGGATTTTCGAAAGATAAAAATATCTCCGTTACTACACGTCGAATTGGAAAAGTGTATAGAATCAATCTTATTGCAAATTAAATGTACTATAAATATTGGTATAAACGTTTATTCTCTATTTTGAATATTAACAGAGATTTTGGCATTTTTCAGCCTTCAGCAAACCCCCACTTCTACTAATGTTACATAAGCAGTACTCTGTTACATAATGAACCACTTTATTTGAAACTTAGATACCAAATATTGTTTTCAAGAGACCTTTATTATACGATGTACATGCAAATATGTTCTGGTGACCCCTCCCCCCTTCTTAAGTTCTTGGACTACTAAAATTTAATTGATTGACATAAAAAGTATTCTCATTCATTATAATTACAGTACTTATTATATTATACTGATATAGCGTATGTTACCTGATGAATATCCGCGTTTCATGAAACTTAAGATCAAACTCGTTAAAGGATGAGATCGGATCGGGGGCGGGGAGAGACAGAAAATTCAAAATATCCACGTTGCTATGGGTCGGATAAGAAAATTTTACACAGCCAATCTTGCGGAAATCTTAATTTTCTATAAATGTTGTCTTGCACACATTATCTCTGCCTTTAATGTTTACCAAGCATTTTTGCATTTTTAAATGATTTTATTTAGCTTCACCTGTTTATTTGTTGATTTATTTAATTTTCAGGCATCAGTAAATATCCAATTTCATTAATGACATTTCATCAATAACTGTTGATATCATGAAACGCCTTATTCCAAGTTTAAATGCCAAATATTCTTTTCAACCACCCCTAACCACCCCGAGATTTTATTTATATAGTCGAAAATGTTGTTAACTATACCACACTCGATATTTAACCTTTTCATTCAACACTGAAGGTCATATTCGTTAATGGCTGGACCAGGAATAAGGGAGGACAGTTAGAAGGGGGGGGGGGTTAGATAATTCAGAAATTTCTCCGCTATTACTAGCCGGATCATAAATCGCAAAATTAGTAGAAACAATGATGTTATACTATTGATGCTCTATATTTGTTCCATACTTTTTTTTTTCGAAACTCAAATATTAAGCGAGTTATTCAGAGTATCTCAGAGTATCTTCATTTAGTCTTGCAACCATTCTAAATAAACACACTACATTCTACTGGTTACCAGGACACGAAAACCTAGGACTGAATGAGACTGCCGACTCTGAGGCCAAAAAAGGTGCTGGAAAACTTGATTATGAACAAATAGATGTACTACATGAAGATATTTCAAGACAAACAAAACACCTCATCTTAGATACATGGCAAACCGACTGGACTAACACAAGTACTGACAACAAACTTCGAGCTATAAAGAACACTATTTGCATGTGGCCATCAAGTTTCAGAAACTCTAGGAGAGAAGAAGTAGTTCTCTCGAGACTTAGAATCCGACACACCAAATTAACACACTCATACTTAATGACGAAGACTGACAACCTACATGCTCAACTTGTAACATTTGCTTGACGAAAAGACATATACTCACAGAATGCCGAAAACGACAACACCAGGACTTCCCCTACGACTTACAAGAATTTTTGGCGGAAGGCCTACATTAACAACATATTCTCATACCTACACAAAATTCAAATATACGACAAAATTTAACATGCATTAATCATCCACCAACTGTATATGTATTTTTTTTTATATTTTTTTTTAAAATTACTTGTTGCTAAGGTATTTGTTATTGTTGCTTGTTGTTAAGGTATATGTTATTATTACTTGTTGTTTAGGTATTTATTATTGTCCCTTGTTGTTAATGTATTTGTTATTATTACTTTTTGCTAAGGAATTTGTTATTATTACTTGTTGCTAAGGTATTTATTATTGTTACTTGCTGTTAAGGTATTTTTTGTTATTATTTGTTGTTAAGGTATTTATTATTGTTACTTGCTGTTAAGGTATGTTTTTTTGTTATTGTTACCTGTTACTACTTTTGAAAGGGCAAATCACCTTCGATGTGGTGTCCATTAATAAATAAATTGAAAATTGAGACTCTCTTTTCAACTAGAGAATAGATATTATAAAATCAACCAACACTCAGGAAATCTGCTTTGTTACCGCTACTCCTGCGTGACGGACTTGTATATATATATTGTTGCGAAAATTAAATACACCAGAGAAGGAACTGCGTGATTGGGGAGTGCGGAGGAGTTCAAAGAAGTGCCGCTAATTGGTCGCGTCCTTACTAGTCCCTTCTAGTCCTTCTTGGAAAAGCCTCGGTCTCACCCTGCTCCTCTATTTAAGCCTGTACAGCTCAACCTAGTGGAGCCGGTAGAATCTAATTAGGGACTTTCAGGAACTTCTGGACCTTTCCTTGGCTAGCCCCTTCTACAGGCATTTATAAGAGACCCTGCCAGTACCTCAGCCTCAGTTTATGGTCAGATGTCTTGATGGTCACATCAGTGCTCCAGTGCGACTTAGTGAAGTGTGGTAAAGTGTTTTTATAAGAAGAACAGTGGTGTGTCGTGACTGTAAGTAGCAGTTTAGTGCGTGTTTAAGACAGTGCAGTGCCGCGAAGTAAAGGACAGTGCAGTGCCGTCGTTTTATGTGAATTTCAGTGACCGTGAGTGAATTATTGGACTGTGTAACCTGAAGAACAGTGACACTATCAGTGTAATTCTGTGATTAGTAATAATTAGCCAAGAGTATTGTGCATTGTGAAATAAATTGTGCAGAGTTAAACTGTGAAACTTGTGTGTGTGTGTTTAATTTTGCAATCCAAAAGAACACTTATTATCAACGTTTATTACTGGTTTTGTAATAAAAACGTAACTATATATATATATATATATATATATATATATATATATATATATATATATATATATATATAGGAAATCAAGGGAAATGAGTCCTGTATGAAATGCTTCAATATCGGATTTGGTAACAGACAAAAATTGTGACTCTGGAGTATATTTACAAATTTAAACGGACGACATTTTTATCATTTCCGTGGTAGAATCCATGGAAATTTGAATTTTTTTTTTCGAAATTCACTTCTGGGGTGTAACCGGAATAGCGATAATCGTTTAAGGGATATCTGCTAAAAATTAAAAAAAACTATTAAAAGTAAGTAGTATCCTGATTTATTGCAGGCAGGCAAGGAAGACACTTAATGATTTTAAATTAGAAACTTTTCTGGTACTCATTAACTTTGTTTATATTAATAAAGGTGATTCATTTTAATATTAAATGTATAGTAATATATTAATATTAAAATGAGTTTCCAACTTCAAAGGGTGAATTATGAATATAAAAGATAAT
The DNA here is from genome assembly GCA_019009955.1 of Riptortus pedestris. Taxonomy (NCBI): domain Eukaryota; kingdom Metazoa; phylum Arthropoda; class Insecta; order Hemiptera; family Alydidae; genus Riptortus; species Riptortus pedestris. The sequence continues at coordinate 12,342,478 of CM032228.1, forward strand.
ATGCATGTGATATTAAACCTCTCCAAATAATTTCCTTCACAATTTATAAAGGTACCTATTTAATAATAACGAAGATGCTTGAATTTAATTTTATTACAAATTCAATTAATATAAGGTCTTTTGTCTATTTGAATGTTATTTCATTTACTTCTGAAGATTTCCTTATCAGTTTTTATTAATTATTAATTTTTTAATATTAGACAGTTAAGAAGAACAAATTATGTTTTGTGTAAACATTTTTTTCTGGATTATGAAGACTCTTCTTGTGTGCAGACTTTGAGTTCTTTTGTACATATAGGTATTAATAATTGAAATGGTTTCATTTTCACAAGCGACTGTTCCCAAGGGTGAGAGCGTTATTTAGTGGAAAATAATTTTTTGATCTATACCGTTCTCGATATTTAACAGTTTCAGTCAACACTAAAGATCGTATTTTTTATTGGCATAAATCGGAATAGTGGGGGTTGAGGGGCGAATTCGAAAATATTTCCGTTATTATAAGGCGGACTGTAATGTGTTTCAGAACCAATCTTGTTAACCTATTGATGCTCTGCAATTGTTGATTTATGGATTTCTGTCGTAACACCCCCTTCCACTCTCTCACTTCTACTCATTAGTATCGTACGTTACACCAGAACGTGGGAAATCAGCTTAGTTTACCCAACTCCTGTGTGACGGAGTTTTTTTATTTTAAAGGATTACGTTGGTTCAAACGTATTTACAGTTCACTGTCAGCAATCTGAGCTCACCAGGGCTTAACTTAAGTTTCATTATTTTCTTTAATAATGTATTTGTGACCATACTTTCCTCAAAAGCCATCTAGATCCCTTAAAGGAAATCATTTAAAATAAATGCTATAAAAACACAGGCTTTCAACCCTTTATAGGGCAGGAAGCATTTGCATGAATACATTTCAAAAGGGGGAAAAAAATCTCTTCCTCTGTCGGCCATTGATATGATAAGCAATTAAAGAGGTTGTTGTATTTATGTCCGAGGCTTAATTCCCTTGAAAATATGGCCGTCTAAAGGGAATACATTTACATAGAGCAATTTCCTGCCACGGTCACTCACATATTCTCCTGTTCTACCTTCTACTCCATCACGGCGATATATCTGTCACAGATTGGCATAGCTGCCGTTCCGATTTCACAATTCCCGCAAAAAGCTCACTGACTCATAGCCCAGCTGTCAGTCGAACGTTATTATTGTAGCAATTGCCTTAAAGTAATTAGTTGTAATCATTTCCTACGCGGAGGATGCGTAAACTACACCGATTTCCCAGATTCTGCAATGGCATTATACAATATTTTTAATACTCTGTTCCTCCTTTGGACTTCTATTCTATGAAATCTCGAAATTTGATCTGCAAATGAGATGGTTATACATACTAGAGCATAAAATGAAAATCACCTTTGTTGCGGGGGAAGGGATAGAAAATGCAAAGCAACAAATTAAATTGTTAGTATTCCCCTTCTTCCGTAAGCCATTAAGGAATCTGGTCTTTGGTGTCATACGACACGGTTAAACATTGCGTTCGGAAGCGATCAAACAAAAATTGAGCTTAGCTCACAAAGCTGAGAAGCGTTCTGAGCCCAAAACGTTGAGAAGTGTTCTGAGCTCAAAAAGGTGAGACGCTTTCTTTGACCTAAAAGCTGAGAAACGTCCTTAGCTCAAAAGGCTGAGATGCGTTCTAAGCGAACAGATTAAGATACATTCTTAGATCAAAATGTTTATAAGTATTTTTAGTTCATATGGTGGAAATCACTCTTAGCTCAAAAGCTGAGAGGCTTTCTTAGACCTAAAAACTGAGAAACGACCTTAGCTCAAAAGCCTGAGAAGCGTTCTAAGCTAACGGACCGAGAAACATTCTTAGCTCTAAATGTTGAGAAGTGATCTAAGCCAATAGGGGAAGCGTTCTTAGCTCAAAAGTGAAATCTTAGCTCAAAGGCTGAGAAGCGTTCTTAGCTCAAAAGGCTGAGAAATGATCTAAGAAAAAGCAAGAAGCGTTCTTAGCTCAAAAGGCTGAGAAGTGATCTAAGCCAATAGGCCGAGAAGCGTTCTTAGCTCAAAAGGCTGAGAAGTGATCTAAGCCAATAGGCCGAGAAGCGTTCTTAGCTCAAAAGGCTGAGAAGTGATCTAAGCCAATAGGCCGAGAAGCGTTCTTAGCTCAAAAGGCTGAGAAGTGATCTAAGCCAATAGGCCGAGAAGCGTTCTTAACTCAGAAGGCTGAGAAGTGATCTAAGCCAATAGGCCGAGAAGCGTTCTTAACTCAGAAGGCTGAGAAGTGATCTAAGCCAATAGGCCGAGAAGCGTTCTTAACTCAGAAGGCTGAGAAGCGTTCTTAACTCAGAAGGCTGAGAAGTGATCTAAGCCAATAGGCCGAGAAGCGTTCTTAACTCAGAAGGCTGAGAAGTGATCTAAGCCAATAGGCCGAGAAGCGTTCTTAACTCAGAAGGCTGAGAAGTGATCTAAGCCAATAGGCCGAGAAGCGTTCTTAACTCAGAAGGCTGAGAAGTGATCTAAGCCAATAGGCCGAGAAGCGTTCTTAACTCAGAAGGCTGAGAAGTGATCTATGCTAATAGGCCGAGACGCGTTTTTAACTCAAAAGACTGAGATGTATTTCTAGCCAATAAGCGGAGAAGTGTTATTAAGTCAAACGCTTGAATCCAATAGGCCGAGAAGCACTCTTGCTGCTGATAAGTGGTATTAGCTGCCGAGAAGCGTTTTTTACTACTGGTCTTAGCCAATAGGCCGAGAAGCACTCTTTTTTTTACTACCGGTCTTAGCCAATAGGCCGAGAAGCACTCTTGCTGCTGATAAGTGGTTTTAGCTGCCGAGAAGCGTTTTTTGCTACTGGTCTTAGCCAATAGGCCGAGAAGCACTCTTGCTGCTGATAAGTGGTTTTAGCTGCCGAGAAGCGTTTTTTGCTACTGGTCTAAGCCAATAGGCCGAGAAGCACTCTTGCTGTTGATAAGTGGTTTTAGCTGCCGAGAAGCGTTTTTTACTACTGGTCTAAGCCAATAGGCCGAGAAGCACTCTTGCTGTTGATAAGTGGTTTTAGCTGCCGAGAAGCGTTTTTTGCTACTGGTCTTAGCCAATAGGCCGAGAAGCACTCTTGCTGCTGATAAGTGGTTTTAGCTGCCGAGAAGCGTTTTTTGCTACTGGTCTTAGCCAATAGGCCGAGAAGCACTCTTGCTGCTGATAAGTGGTTTTAGCTGCCGAGAAGCGTTTTTTGCTACTGTTCTTAGCCAATAGGCCGAGAAGCACTCTTGCTGCTGATAAGTGGTTTTAGCTGCCGAGAAGCGTTTTTTTACTACTGGTCTTAGCCAATAGGCCGAGAAGCACTCTTGCTGCTGTTAAGTGGTTTTAGCTGCCGAGAAGCGTTTTTTGCTACTGGTCTTAGCCAATAGGCCGAGAAGCACTCTTGCTGCTGATAAGTGGTTTTAGCTGCCGAGAAGCGTTTTTTGCTACTGGTCTTAGCCAATAGGCCGAGAAGCACTCTTGCTGCTGATAAGTGGTTTTAGCTGCCGAGAAGCGTTTTTTTACTACTGGTCTAAGCCAATAGGCCGAGAAGCACTCTTGCTGCTGATAAGTGGTTTTAGCTGCCGAGAAGCGTTTTTTACTACTGGTCTAAGCCAATTGGCCGAGAAGCACTCTTGCTGATGATAAGTGGTTTTAGCTGCCGAGAAGCGTTTTTTACTACAGGTCTTAGCCAATAGGCCGAGAAGCACTCTTGCTGCTGATAAGTGGTTTTAGCTGCCGAGAAGCGTTTTTTGCTACTGGTCTTAGCCAATAGGCCGAGAAGCACTCTTGCTGCTGATAAGTGGTTTTAGCTGCCGAGAAGCGTTTTTTACTACTGGTCTAAGCCAATTGGCCGAGAAGCACTCTTGCTGCTGATAAGTGGTTTTAGCTGCCGAGAAGCGTTTTTTACTACTGGTCTAAGCCAATTGGCCGAGAAGCACTCTTAGCCAATAGGCTGATAAGTGGTTTTAGCTGCCGAGAAGCGTTTTTTGCTACTGGTCTTAGCCAATAGGCCGAGAAGCACTCTTGCTGCTGATAAGTGGTTTTAGCTGCCGAGAAGCGTTTTTTGCTACTGGTCTTAGCCAATAGGCCGAGAAGCACTCTTGCTGCTGATAAGTGGTTTTAGCTGCCGAGAAGCGTTTTTTACTACTGGTCTTAGCCAATAGGCCGAGAAGCACTCTTGCTGCTGATAAGTGGTTTTAGCTGCCGAGAAGCGTTTTTTGCTACTGGTCTTAGCCAATAGGCCGAGAAGCACTCTTGCTGCTGATAAGTGGTTTTAGCTGCCGAGAAGCGTTTTTTACTACTGGTCTAAGCCAATAGGCCGAGAAGCACTCTTGCTGTTGATAAGTGGTTTTAGCTGCCGAGAAGCGTTTTTTACTACTGGTCTAAGCCAATAGGCCGAGAAGCACTCTTGCTGCTGATAAGTGGTTTTAGCTGCCGAGAAGCGTTTTTTACTACTGGTCTAAGCCAATTGGCCGAGAAGAAGAGTCCTCAGCCTTTGTAATTAATATTTCTTCTAGGCCTATTGGCTTAGAACAGTAGCTAAAAACGCTTTTTGAGCTAAGAGAGCTATTCATATCACAAGAATGCTTGTTGGCTCATTCGCTAAGACTGATGTTTGGATCACTTTATAATTCAGGTTTAAAACTACCTGTCTATTTACTAAGAACTTATCTCCGTCTATTCGCCTTCTAGGACAGACAGCTTGCCTGGCCGACTTAAGTATAGGAAAAGTCCGTCACGCAGGGGCTGCTTAAACTAAGCTGATTTCCCACGTGAAGTTATACTAATCTCCATACGAGAGCCAAACAGTTACGGAAACGGCCGATTTAGCTTTTTGGCGGGAAACTCACTCGCCCGTTATCGGCCAACTTTTAATAAAAAATGCAAATATCTCCCTTAATATTCAACATAGAGAATAAATGTATTGAAGAATATTTATAGTAAATTTAATTTGCAATAAGATTGGTTTCATACAATGTTTTGATCCGACGTATGTTAAAGGAGATATTTCGAATTTTCGAAAACCCCCCGCTCTAAACCCCCCCCCCTCCCACTTCAGATTTCAGCCATTAACGAACTTGATCTGTCTTTTTGCATGAAATGTTTAAATACCGAGTTTGGTAACGATCAAACAAAAATTGCGACCGTTAGAGGGGTTCCATGTCACAATGTTAGTTAGCGTACTCCTCCATAACGGCTTTACCGATTTTTACCAAATTTTATATGCGTATTCAGTAGGTCTGAGAATCGGCTACTATCTATTTTTCATACCCCTAATTGATAAGGGTTTTTCACCCTTAACATTTTTTATTTGTTTATTTTTGGACGTAATTTTTAGTTTTTATTTTTTCATAATGTGGCATGCAAAAATATATAAAACCCTAAATTTTTTACTTTTTTATCACCTACCCCTATTTTTTATAGCCATTTTAGTAATTTAATCATTATCATCCCGCTCGATAACTGATCAATTATAGTGTTTTTAACTGTACTTCGATTAAAATTTCCCTTAGCTTATGGCAAATAAGAGTAGTGGCTTAGATTTGAGTACACCATGTTTTTCACACGGGCAATTGTACGTAGCATGCTCTCGAGTGGGTAAAACCATCCAGTTTCTTTGTGCTCGCTAAAGATGGGCTAACAAAAAAATATTGTTCATGCTATAGCATTAAAAGATTGATGTTGTTCGTTAGTGTTGCTGTCGAAATTAATACGTGATATGTGATTTGAAGAAATAAACTATAATAACTTAAAAATAATATTGTTTGGCGTTTGTTATTTTTATATTCCCTTATCGTTCATAGCGCTCCATGCCTATTTCACGCATATACCATATACTTACACACTTATAACACTGGTCGACAAGGTTTTTTTCACAAGAAATCTGAATAGTGAATCTAGTGCATTTTTTTCATCCTGAATTCAGATATGTAGTCAGAATTTTCCCATCAGGCATAGTTTTTTCTGTGAAAGCTACTTTTTAAAAACATGATTTTAGCGTTTTATTTGACCTTTCATAGGAACCTTTACCTCATATGTAGCTATTTTACTCTAGCAGTATTTATTGAAATTATTTGTAATATCACCCTTAAGCACCACAAAACAAGACTGTGCAGGTTCATTCATGTTTTAGACATGCTCAGACCTGTCTGGCATTGTGATGTGTCAGTATTGAGCTGACTGTGACACTGTTCACTAGTGAAATATTTTCCTTCCTTTCTGTTTAGAAGAGTATTGTGTATGTTGTATTTCAGTGCTTAATTTTTTCATCATGCCAAGAAAGTGTGTAAATCATGCAGATAATTTCTGCTATATTTTTGGTGAGCTGACCTTCAAGTCTCAGAGGCGGAATATGACCCCACTTGTAAAGAAGTGTTATCAACTTTACTTTGGCTGTCAAGTTGGTGATTTTGATAAGAGCTGGGCCCCAAATACTTGCTGTGTTTCCTGTGTTAGACTGCTGACTGGGTGGAAAAATGGTACACATCATATGCCATTTGCAATTCCCATGATTTGGAGGGAACCGAAGGAATCATTCAACTGGCTGTTTATTTTTGTTTGACAAATATTAAAGGAATCACATCTAAAACAAAATATACAGTTAAACTATCCGAATTTGCAATCTACATTGAGACCTGTCTTACACAGTGAAGAGTTCCCCGTACAAGTACATGTAGATACAACCTTAAGTGATAACTGTGATTGTGACCTAAGTGAAAACACAAAATGATTCAGATGAAAATAAAAAAGTCCGTCACGCAGGGGCTGCGTAAACTAAGCAGATTTCCCACGTGAAGTTTTACAATAGGGAAATCTGCCTAATAACTACTGTAGTAGTAAGAAACCTCTAAACCTAAAACATTATTTAGGGCGTAATAACCCAGTAGTTTCTAGCCCCAAAAACAGTTGACCTAACCTCTAAAACCTATTCACGAGGGACGAATAGTTATGGAAACGGGCGCCAGAGCTCTCGTCGGAAAGTTCGAACATAGCCTACTGGTGACCACACGTAGAATACAAATGCAAAATATCTCGGATAATATTCAAGATACAGAATAAATGTATAGAACAATATTTATAGTAAATGTAATTTGCAATAAGATTGATTCTATACAATTTTTCGATCCGACGCATAATAACGGAGATATTTCTAATGTTCAAAAATCCCTCCTCTAAACACCCCCTCACACTGTTACGATTTAAGCAATTAACGATATTGATATTACTTTTAGCATATAACGATTAAATTCCGAGTTTTGGTAAAGATCAAACAAGAATTGCGACCGCTAGAGCGTTAACAGACAAATATATATATATATATATTATTTTGAACGGACCTCATTTTTCGTCATCTCCTAGGTAGGATCGATGGACATTTGAAGAAATTTTTTCGAAACTCGCATCATGAGTACGACCTCAATTGCTGATTTCCCTTAAGGGAAATCTTCTAAAAATGATCTTACATATGAAGCCAGTAGCTGTTCATCAGAACCATACTTTCCCAATCAGCAAGACCTTAATGACCTGATTCGGGATTTAAATCTGTCTAAACTAAAAGCTGAAGTTTTAACTTCCAGACTCAAAGGGTGGAATTTACTCCAAAAAGATGTAAGAATAAGTAGTTATCATAGCCGCCATAGTGTTTTTCAAAGAATACTTCTCTGAAGAATGTGGTGTTGTGTTTTGTAATAATATTTGTTCAGTTATGGAAACTCTTGGGCATCAACACCGACCAGGTGAGTGGCGATTGTTCATAGACTCCTCTAAAGTAAGTTTTGAAGGCTGTGCTGCTACATATTTGGCAATGAAACTTCCATCAATACCGGTAGCGCATGCCGCTATGAAAGAGACATATCGAAATATGAAACTAATTTTAGAGAAAATACAATATGGAAAATATGAATGGAATGTCTGAGGAGATTTATAGGTCACTGCTTTATTGCTTGGTTTGTAACTTGCGTTCACCAAATTTTTGCTGTTTTTTTTGTGCGAGTGGGACAGCAGAGATAAGAAGTCTCACTGCGTTAGAAAGTCATGGCCAAAACGTGAATCTCTTATCCCTGGCCAGAAAAATGTGGCATGTATCCCTTTAGTGAATCCTGAAAAAAATATGGTTACCTCCGTTCCATATTAAGTTAGGAGTAATGAAAAGTGTCGTCAAACCTATGGAGAAACCGTCTGATGGATTCTTGTACTCGAAATGGAAATCGCCCAAAGTCAGTGATGCTAAATCGAAAGAAGGAATTTTTACAGGTCCGGACATTAATGGGTGAAGAGAATTTCGAAGGACTCTTAAATCCACTGGTGAAAGCAGCCTGGGAGTCATTCAAAAGTTTATGTTGCAATTTACTATCGTGACATAATGACTGATCTGCATTCTTATAAAGCTATGGGGTGCAACATGTCTTTAATAATCCACTTCTGGGACTCTCACTTAGAGTTCTTCCTCGAAAATCTGGGGTCTGGGTTTCCACCAGCAAATGTCTGCTACCAACGCAAGTGAAGTTCCAATATACTGGCTGACTACTGTTGGACCAAGAAGGCACATGTTCCAGATGCTAAATATGCCCCAAAATCACTATCTACCACTTTCTAGGTAAGTCAGAATCAGTAGTTATAATTTTGAGTTAGATAGCTAGTTACGGATTTTTTAGAGTATTATAAATATTCAAATGAATATCACACAAAACTCCTGCCCGATGCGGACAAACTGTAATTATATTGGAATTCAGCACGAAAAAATACTTTTAGAATCTATTATTTTAATTCTTGTGAAAGAAAAAAAGTTAATTTTTGTAGACGAGTGTAATAAGTAAGTTACTTGTTACCTACACTAGAATTTATCTAGAAATAATTTATATGGCAAAACAACGTTTGCCGGGTTATCTAGTATATATATAATTTTTAACGGACCTCATTTTCGTCATCTCCTGGGTAGGATCGATGGACATTTGAAGAAATTTTTCGAAACTCGCATCATGAGTACGACCTCAATAGATGATTCCCCTTAAGGGAAATCTGCTAAAAATAGCTAAGCCGCTAGACTGAAAGATATTCCTTTTGGCTAAGAACGTGAATTATAAGCTAAAAAGGATTCTCAGCCGTTTTATGTTGCTAGGAGGTAAACCGGTTGAAGAAAGAGGCCAAATATTCCTTCAAAAGAAGGTAACTTAATAAGGTTTAAGATGTCTCTGTCTAGTCTTAATTAGATCATGTTATTTTATCATAGTTACTTTCATCTGTTCAGTTAATAACCTTTAGAAGGGCTTGAGCTAGCCATGAAATTTAATATAAATCCAAGCGTAACTAGGTCTGGTCCATATTAAAGTTTGCTGATTTTGTAGATAAAGGATAGAGGGAGGTTGGTCATTAGAGATCCGTCCTGATTGGTGGAGCAATAATTAATTTGGATTAGAAGCGGGCAGGGGATTGGTCGGGATATTAGCCTACAGACCCTCCTTTTAATTAGCAGCTGGCCAATGGGGTCCTCATAAACAACCTCGGGTAACAATCACAATAAAATTACCTCCTTTGCTGACGGTACTCTACTCTTTAAGGTAGTTTGCTATGTACATAGACTTCTGATTGGCTCCCCAACCTTATCACACCCTTATCAATTAAATTATAACAATATTCTAGCTATAAATGACGTTTAGGGCGCACATTAACCCTCTAAACCCCCCTCCCACTAGTCCGATTTCAGCCGTTAACGAACTTGATCTTTCTTTTTACATAAAACGACTAAATATCGAGTTTGGTACCGATCAAACAAAAATTGCGACCGCTAGAGCGGTAACAGACAAATCTATATAAATATAAAAATTGTAACCTCTGTCTGTACTTTGATTTTTTTCGCGAAATTTCACGATAACTTTTCGTTTCACATGTCATAGACACCATATCTGCATTTTGTATCTTTCGTGTATGTTTGTTTGTTTGTTTGTTTGTTTGTTTGTTTGTTACCTTTTCACGCATAAACGGCTGAACTGGAATTTTATGAAACTTGGTATGTATATTACTACTAACCCAACTTAAGACTTTAGGCTATATTAATTTTCTCTGAGACGAACAGGAGTGGGGGTTATAAGGGAAGCCTGAAATTAAAAATAGCGATAGTTTGTTTTCTATTGGTTTTTCACCAAATATGCACATAACAAAAGTTGTTTATTTTGTTATTTGGAGTAACTTTTGTTATATTCATTTTTTGTCGTATACCTAAGTATAAATGAGTTATACGTTAAAAGTTTAGTGGGAGCCAACAATTTTATTGGGCACTAACGGCTGAACCGAACTTAACAAAACTCGGTATGTCAATTAGCATTAATTCTTCCATGATTATAAATTATATTAAAATTTTTAGGTTCAAACGGGAGGAGGGTTATAAGGGAGGCCTGAAATAAAAATTCACCATATTTACATGTATAAGAGACGGGAAATATAAAAATATTGAAGACAGTGAAGCCTTATCTAACAAATAATTCTATTATTAGCAAATCCACGCCAACGACGGGTATCAATCCTAAACACTGGGACGGGTAAATGTCAAAATATTGTGCAATGTAAAGCCTGCTAAAAAATACCATCACCATTCAGCATCAAAGAATTCCCGGGCGAAGCCGGGTATCTGAGCTAGTATATATATATATATCTATATATATATATATATATATATATATATATAATTTTGAACGGATTTCAATTTTGTCATTTCCTAGGTAGAATCGATGGACATTTGAAGAAAAATTTCGAAAATTCCGTCATGAGTACAACCTCTATAGCTGATTTCCCTTAAGGGAAATCTGCTAAAAAGAAATTTAAGAAAGAGGAGTATAAAAGAGAATATGCACATCATAAAAAATAGAAAAAAAAAGTGATCGATAAGAGAACAGAAATAAAACAAGTGAATTATATATATTTTAATTTATTAGAAACTTTAAAGTGATAGTTGATCAATTATAAATTTATCATTTATTATTTAGACTACACTTCATTATGGATGATCGATATATTTCTCTTTCCTGACGTATTCATACTTCCAGCCATTCTCCGAACGGTACGGCTAGTGGAAGGACATAGAGAAAGATGTTGCCTTTAGTTTAGTTCCTTTGTGTTGTAGAATTTCTCCTGATGAGGCGTCATATTGACGCGAATCTAGTAGACTAAACGTCCGTCACGTAGGGGCTGCGTAAACTAAGCACTAAGATTTCCCACGTGAAGTTCAGTAATAGATAAATATACATACTGGTAACCCAACAACACCGTGAATAAATACAAACGGAAATAAGAAATGTTTCATCCAATTTCAATAACCTGCCGACAGGAAGCGTTAGGTTAGAAATGTAATCAAACTGGTCGGCCCGCCTCACCGGAAAGAAAAACAATTACTGAAATATATCAAAATATAACACATTAATTTTATTGAGAACTATTTACTATATCTAGTACTGCAATTAATAATGAGTCAGAATAATTGTTATCTCAATCAATAAAATTTTAGTAGTCCAAAACTTTAAGATGGGGGGGGGATCAACAGGAAATATTGGCTTGTATCTCGTATAATAAAGGTCTCTTGAATACAATTTTTGGTATTTAAACTTCCAATAATGTGATTTATTATGTGGCAGAGAATTGTTTACGTAACATGAGTAGAAGTGGCGGTTTGCTGAAAACTGAAAAATGCAAATATCTCGGTTAATATTCAAGATAAGAATAAACGTATATAACAATATTTATAGTAAATTTAATTTGCAATAAGATTGGTTATATACAATTTTTCGATCCGATGCATAATATTGGAGATATTTCGATTTTTTGAAAATCCTCCTTTATATATATATATATATATATATATTATATATATATAATATATATAAAAATACTAGCTCAGATACCTGGCTTCGCTCGGAAATTCATTTGAGGTTGAATGTTGATAGTATTTTTTTTGGCATCGCTTTACTTTGCACAATATGTTGACATTTACCCGTCCCAGTGTTTAGAGTTAATACCCGTCGTTTCTGTGAATTTGTTAATAATAAAATTAATTTTTTATGTAAGATTTCACTGTCCTCCATATTGTCATATTTCCCGCTTCCTGAGCATTAAGCATAGATTTGATTTATTAAGGACTAAATATTAACATAGGTACATTTGAATTAATTTTTCCAGGTGCTGTACCTGGTAGTTCATATTAAAAAGAATTCTTGAGCAAAATTTCTCTAAATAACAAAATAAACAACTTTTGTTGTTATGTGCATATTTGCCGAAACTACAATAGGAAACAAAATATCACTATTATTAATTTCAGGTCTCCCATATAACCCCCACTCCTGCCTGTCCCTAGAAATAGCATGGCTTTTTATAAGGAAGGTGTTTGTGCTAATACACATACTGAGTGTTTTTATTTAGTTCGGTTGAGTCTTTTGTGCCAAATTAAGTTTTTGACTACCGCTATAGTTTTTAGCTTATATCTCGTTTATACTTCGCTCTACGATAAAAGTGTAGTATATGTCAAAAGTTAATCTAAATAGCAAAATAAACAACTTTTGTTTGTTCATATTTGCCGATAAACCAATAGGAAACGAAAATATCGCTATTTTTAATTTCTGGCTTCCCTTAAAACCCCCACTCCTGCCCGTCCCTAGAAATGTTGGTATGGCTTCTTATAATGAAAGCGTTAGTGCTAATACACATAACCGAGTTTTATTTATTTCGGTTGCGTCTTTTGTCCCAAATAATATTGTTGACTCCCGCTATAGTCATAAGCGTATAACTCATTTAAACTTCGGAATACGATGAAAGTGTTTATGACAAAAGTTACTCTAAATAACAAAATAAACAACTTTTGTTATGTGCATATTTGCAAAAAAACCAATAGAAAACGAAATATCACGACTTTTAATTTCAGGCCTCCCTTATAACCCCCACTCCTGTTCGTCTCAGAGAAAATTAATATAGCCTATCTCTCAAGTTGGACCAGACTGCTCACGGTGTGCCAATTTAATTTAAAAATCGGTTAAGTAGTTTAGGAGTCCATCGCGGACAAACATCGTGACAGGAGATTTATATATATTAAGATATATATACAGTTTGGAACAGACCTCATTTTCGTCATCTACTAGGTAGGATCGATGGACATTTGAAGGAAACTTTCGAAAATTCCGTCATGAGTACAACCTCAATAGCTGATTTCCCTTAAGGGAAATCTGCTAATAAAAAATTATATGAATAGTTATTTGAAGTTTTCACTTTTTTTTTTTTTTTACGTCCCGTCATAGACTAGTTTTTAAAAAAAAAGTTTCCGAGCCCTGTAACCATTCCTGCTGATTTTTATGTAAAATGAACTCCAGAATCCAAATAAGACACGCGTTTTCCCCATCACCCACCGTTTTGAGGGAGGTACCACTACAAAGCTTGTTCACTTTTTGATTTCGTGAGATGAAGAGGATTATTTCAACCTTTACATTTCTTCTGAGGGGTTACATAAGTGAAAAAGTCTGGAATACCTATATTTGACACAAGAAGGAAGGTTTTGGGGAAATTGGGAGAGGGGTGGTTGGGGTAATACATAATTTTGAACGGAATTCATTTTCGTCATCTACTAGGTAGAATCGATGGAAATTTCATGAACATTTTTATATAATTCACATTTTAAGCCTCTGGTTTGTTATTGATCATCTTTTCCTATTTTTAGCAGATTTCCCTTGAGGGAAATCAGCTATTGAGGTTGAAAATACGACGCGATTTTCGAAAAATTTCTTCTAATGCCCATCCATTCTACCTAGTAGATGACGAAAATAAGATCCGTTCAAAATTATCTATCTATCTATATTTCTGTCTATCTATCTATCTTTCTACCTATCTATCTGTCTATATAAATATATATATATATATATACATATATATATGTGTATATCTGTTATCGCCCTAGCGGCCACAATATTTGTCTTATCGTTAACAAACTCGGTATATATTCATTTTACGTAAAAAGACAGATCAAGTTTGTTAACGGCTGAAATCGGACCAATAGGAGGGGAAAGGGTTTAGATGGAGATAATTTCGGAAATAACAAGTATATCCGTTATTATACGTCAAAATCAAAAAGTCCGTCACGCAGGAGCTGCGTAAACTAAGCAGATTTCCCACGTGAAGTAATACAATAGAGAAATCTCCATACAAGAGCCCAACACTTACGGCAAAGGGCCGAACTAGGTTTTGGCGGAAAACTCAAAAATCCATTACCGGCCCAAATTTAATAAAAATGCAAATATCTCGGTTAATATTCAAGATAGGGAATAAATGTATAGAGCAATATTTATAGTAAATTTAATTAGTAATAAGATTGATTCTGTACAAGTTTTCGATCCGATGCATAATAACGGAGATATTTCGAATTTTCCGAAAATTCCCCTCTAAACCCCCCCTCCCACTGGTCCGATTTTAGCCATTAACGAACTTGATCTTCCTTTTTACATAAAACGATTAAATCCCCAGTTTGGTAACGATCAAACAAAAATTGCGACCGCTAGAGCGTTAACAGACAAATATATATATATATATATATATATATATATATATATATTATATATATGGCTATATATATATATATATATATATATATATAGATATATATAAAATTTTGAACGGACCTCATTTTCGTCATCTCCTGGGTAGGATCGATGGACATTTGAAGAAATTTTTCGAAACTCGCGTCATGAGTACGACCTCAATAGCTGATTTTCCCTTAAGGGAAATCTGCTAAATGTGTGTATAACTATTAATATTGCAAATTTATTTATTGATAAATATGGTATTCATTGAACGTTTACTGAGTGAGATACATTCAAATACGTAGCGTGATGACGTCATTAATTTCTATTTTGGTGTCGTGAATGGAGAATATTTATTTCTTCTGCACTATGCTTGATATTCAACTGTTTCATTCCACTCTGGAGAATAGTTAATGGTTAAAATTGGGAGTGGAATAGGGAGGGTTCAGTTGGGGAGTTAGGAAAATTCAAGATATATCTATTATTAAGAGTCGCATCGCAAAATTTTATGGAACCAATCTTGTTAAGTCAGCTACTCAAAAAAGAACTCACGACTACACATACCGTACACACCAATATATTCAAGCCCAAGCAAAACATATGATACATAATTCATGGCAGAAAACTTGGTTTACAACAACTGATAACAAATTTCGAGAACTGAAACATACACTTGGTGAATGGTCTTCCTCAAAAAGGCTAATTAGAAGAGAAGAAGTAGTTTTAACGAGGTTGAGAATTGGCCATTCACGACTGACTCACACTTACCTACTTACTGGAGAAGACGAACCCTACTGCCAACACTGTAACTGTAGACTTACTATAAAACATATACTAACTGACTGCTATCTAAGGACTCACATAGACCTACTAAACACTTGGACTGAATTACTACATGACTGTAGCCCGCATATAGACCGCGTATTAGAATACTTGAAACAAAACAACATTTTCAAACAATTATAATGTAGGGCAATACTGAAAATATTTACAGAAATGAGCATACTTACGTAAATATAATAATTATATGTTATAGGTTAAATATGTTATATGTTGAATATGTTACATGTTAAATATGTTATATGTTATATAGGTTATATGTTATATGTTAAATATGTTATATGTTAAATATGTTTTCATTATACTGTTAAAATAACATGTGTTTTCAGTGTATCGTTTGAGTACGCAAAGTGATACTTTTCTTTACTAGTACAGAAAAGTAACAGCTGTTATTGGAATATTCCTCATTATACTATCATTCATTGTATATTGCATACTTACTTAACCTGTATTTATTAAATCAAAACAATGTTTAATAATAGTGCGTGTTCAAATATTCCGGAAGATATTTTAAATGAAGCAAACATAGCTGTTAGTGAATTAATTCCGAAGAAATCCGGTCATAAGTATGAAGCTGAGTATAGTAACTTCTGTGAATGGAAAAAAAGAAGAGAAGTCGGAGTATTTTCTGAAGAAGTAATACTTGCATATCTTTTAGACTTATCAAAAAATTATAGCCCACCTACGTTATGGTCTAAATTTTCTATGCTAAAATCCTGTTTATTAGTAAGAGACAATATTGGTGTAAATCATTTTAGTACGTATTATGCTTTTCTCAAGAGATAAAATGTGGGATACATCCCGAAAAAATCCAAAACATTAACGTCAGATGAGATATCTAAATTTATGATTGAGGCACCTAATGAACACTTTTTATTAATAAACATATGTTTCATATTTTAGAATTCATATCTTTATCTTCTGATTTTTTTATAAGAATAAAAATATTAAAATATTTACCTTATTTCCTTTTAAGAATAGGTACAGTATAATGAAAAGTCATTTTGGTACTTGTGTATTATATCCACCACATTTTAATTCCACTAGTTTCACGCTAGAGTGCGCTACTGTTTTATGTAGTACGATTCATTGCCCGCAAGGGAGGTTATACTTACCTTATAACCTTCTACGGAATTATAATGATAAATAAAATAAAACACAATTTTTAAAAATAAAACATTTTATTCACTTTTAGGCGGGAAATGTGTGGAAATACTGTTCGTCATATCTAAAGACACAACTCCCTCATGTAACTGTTCCAATCAATAGCAGTCTTAATGGAAATTTTGAGTTGTTTTTTTGCAAAAATTGACAGATGTCAATTCTTCGCACCAGCAGTAAATGAACTTCAATGCATTACAAAATGGAATTTTACTTCCTTCGAACCAAGTGTCAATCCGAACGCCGACTTGCTCACCACACTTTCTTACATTACACTTCCAAAAAAGACTTTTTTTTCCACTATAAAGTTTCATACAATGTGATTTAGAACACTTTCTTCTGATAGCCAAAATATTCCTCTCATGTAAATATTTAACAGCGTCTTCTTCAGTCGTTGGCAAATCCCAAAGAGGCATTTTTAAAGGACTAAGAAACTCTAAACAGCACAATAAACAGCAAACGCAAATAAACAGCAAACGCAACTATGACAAAAGATAACCTCATTAGCCTGGGAGAGCTAGCGTCGCACTTCAGTAGCGCATTCTAGCGTGGAACTAGTGGAACTAAAATGTGGTGGATATAATACACAAGTACCGTCATTTTAAACATACGTACGCAAAGTATCTTTTCTGTACTCGGTCTTATTCCCGAACTCGGCTTCGCCTCGTACGTGAAACTCGACCTCGTACAGAAAAGATACACTTTGCGTACTAGTGATGAAAATAACTATATATGTTATATAGGTTATATGTTAAATATGTTATATGTTAAATATGTTAATTATTATGCTGTATATTAAATAACTGATTCGTCGCTAAATCGCCCCTGTTGCGAAATGCGGTTATTGTATGAATAATAATAATAATAATAATAATACAAGCACGTTGGTAATCTGCTTAGTTTACGTTATCTCTGCGTCACAAACTATTGTATTCTTACCTCATGTGCAATGTATTCCTTTTTAAGACAACACAAGATGATGGACAAATTGTAATTATTTTATAATTTTTAATGCCGGATTTGACTCATATTGTACACGAATTGTTGGCTATATTTGCGTATTTTCTCAGATGCATAAGTACATTGAATAGTAAGCCTCGATGAAAATTCTCTGTTGGGATTTATTAAGTTTCTTTCCAACATGTTCTTTATTATTCTGAAATTGACTTAACTTTATACTTCTAAGGTTTAGCAATGAACTTAGCTTCTTTATCGCCATTCTTTGTCTTTGCTATTAAATACTCTATATTTAAGAGACGATGGAAAATGTTGAATTGCTTTGTGAAGGCTAGCCCTTCACAAACTCAAAGGACTTATAGTCCCTTCAAGTCGCTCTTATTCTAAACAAACTTCGTCAAGACAATCAAGGACAAGGCTTTAAGGCTTCTGAGCCTTCCGGACCCTTTTTAGCATGAAATCCAATTAGACTTAAGGCAGCAGCTGGAGGTGTTCCTGGAGGCCGGGCATTAAATACCCATCAGCTGTTTGGGTATTCAAACCCGCCCGAGTGGGGGGAATCAGAGCTTCCGGTCCGCTCCGTCCCCCCCCTCAATTGGATTAAATAATTCAAATTTCAAGAGATTGCAAGGTGGTCCCCAGTAGCTGAGGCCTAATATGGAATCCGGAATGGGGCTGTGCATGGTAATAAGGTGTCCCTTGCCCGGTGTCCTGATGGCTCCAAATTCAAATAACCACCACTCCTCCCCCTCAGGTACTTCCGCTCCTTATCCATATTAAGGACATACTCTCCTCTCAGCTGTGTGTCAACATAACTCTCTGCCTCATGTCACTCAGGGGTTACATGAACTAAACATATTTCCGACGTGCATCAGCTATTTGCATTTATCTCAATACGAAAATGTCCAATGAGAACAATTTTTGGTATTAAAGCTTAGAATAAACAGACTCATGATATAAAAGTCCGTCTCGCAGGGGCTGCGTAAACTAAGCAGATTTCCCATGTGAAATTTTACAATAGAGAAATCTGCATACTGGTAACACAATACCACTGCGATTAAATACAAACGGTAATGAGAACTCATTCAGTTAATTAAAATAAATTTCCAACTGAAACGGCTTCTGAATTGTAAGAATAATTTATATTTTAATAACTCAAATTTTAGTAGTCCAAGAAGTAAAGAAGGGGGGGGCGGATGAACAGAAAGTATTTGCATAAATCTCACAAAGTAACAAAGGTAAGGTTAGAAGAAGCCTCCCACCTGAGCCGACGGAAATGGCCGATCTAATCCGAACTATACCCGAACCACAGACTTCATAAAAATGCAAATATCTCCGTTAATATTCAAGATAGAGAATAAATGTATATGACAATATTTATAGTAAATTTAATTTGCAATAAGATTGGTTCTATACAATTTTTCGATCTGATGTATAATAACGGAGATATTTTGAATTTTCGAAAATCCCCCCTCTAAACCCCCCCCCTCCCTCTAGTCCGATTTTAGCCATTAACGAACTTGATCTGTCATTTTACATAAAACGGTTAAATATCGAGTTTCGTAACGATCAAACAAAAATTGCGACCGCTAGAGCGTTAACAGACAAATATATATATATATATAATTTTGAACGGACTAATCAGACCACGAATAATGTTGCTTAAGGAAGGGGGGTGGGGATTCGAAGAGTCAAAATATCTCCGTTAATATGAGTCGAAAAAAGTAACAAAACCAATCTTTTTAGCTCCTTGCTTTATGCATTTTTCATATTTCAAATATTAAGCGAGTAATTCGTACTTTCTGGTTTTCAGTCAGAATATGTGGTGAAATGAAATCACTAGTGTCATACCAGCAAGTGGAAATCTGCTTAGTTTACGCTGTACCTGTGTGACGGAAGGTTTTTTTATTTTTCCCAGAAGATAACGAAAGTCCATCAGGATAAATCTTCATACTGGTAAACACTTGGCACCACCGTGAATATTAAGTGAATAAATACAAACGGTCATGAGAAATCATTCAGTCCATTTTGATAACCTCCCAAAGGAAAGTGTCTAAATTGCAAACAAAAAGGTCAACCAACCTCTCTGAGCTGAATAGATTGATAGAAAAAAGAAAAGTCCGTCACGCAGGGGCTTGCGTAAACTAAGCAGATTTCCCACGTGAAGTAATACAATAGAGAAATCTCCATACAAGAGCCCAACCTTACGGCAAAGGGCCGAACTAGGTTTTGGCGGGAAACTCAAAAATCCGTTACCGGGACCGGCCAAATTTAATAAAAATGCAAATATCTCGGTTAATATTCAAGTAAGAGAATACAAATTTATAAAACAATATTTATAGTAAATTTAATTTGTAATAAGATTGATTCTATACAATTTTTCGATCCGATGCATAATAACGAAGATGTTTCGAATTTTACGAAAATCCCCCTGTAAACCCCCCCTCCTACTGGACCGAGTGCAGCCATTAACGAACTTGATCTTTCTTTTTACATAAAACGATTAAATTCCGAGTTTGGTAACGATCAAACAAAAATTGCGACCGCTAGAGCGTTAACAGACAAATATATATATATATATATATATATATATATATATATATATATATATATATATATATAAATATATATATATATATATATATATATATATACATAATTTTTAACGGACCTCACTTTCGTTATCTCCTGGGTAAGATCGATGGACATTTGAAATTTTTTGTTCGAAATTCGCGTCATGAGTACGACCTCAATAGTTGATTTCCCCCTAAGGGAAATCTGCTAAAAACCATTAGAGAAATATATCTGGATATTACATTTTAATTTTATTGAAAACTATATCTAATACAGTAATTTATAAACTATCAGAGTAACTTTTATCTTAATCACTCAAATTTTAGTAAACCAAGAACTAAAGACGAGGGGGGGGGAGGTCAACAGAACGTATTTGCAGTTATCTTGTTTAATAAAAGTATCTTGAAAATAATATTTCGTATATAAGATTCCAATAATTATTATATAACAGAGCATTTATTATGTGACACGAGTAAGAGTGGGGGTTTTCTGAAGGTTGAAAACTAAAAAAAAGCAAATATCTCGGTTATTTATTTATTTATTATGTAGAGCTCCGTAACTATGGCGACTCGATCTTCTTAAACGTGGGGCAAAACAAAACAAAAACGAAAAACAAGTAAACAAAATAACAAAACATGAAACACGAAATAACAACAGAACATAGAATAATAACAAATATTTACAAACAAAAGTGCATCACGCAGGGGCTGCGTAAACTAAGCAGATTTCCCACGTGAAGTTTAGTAATAGATAAATATACATACTGCTAACACAACAACACCGTGAATAAATACAAACGGAAATAAGAAATGTTTCATCCAATTTCAATAACCTGCATATTTGCATGTATCTCGTATAATAAAGGTCGCTTGAATACAATTTTTGGTATTTAAACTTCCAATAATGTGATTATTATGTAGCAGAGTATTATTTATGTAACATGAGTAGAAGTGACAAACTGCTGAAAACTAAAAAATGCAAATATCTCGGTTAATATTCAAGATAGAGAATAAACGTATATAAAACTATTTATAGTAAATTTAATTATTTTCAATATGATTGGTTCTATACAATTTTTCGATCCAATGCATAATAACGGAGATATTTGGAATCAGACAAACATTGCGACCGCTAGAGCGTTAACAGACATACATATATATAACATTTTATACGGACCTCGCTTTCGTCATATCTTATGTAGCATCGATTGACATTTGAAGATATTTTTCGAAAATCCCATTATGAGTACAAAGTCAATAGCGGATTTCCCTTAAGGGAAATCTGCTAACAGGTAATTGTTAATTGGCACGAGTAGGAGTGCGGGGTTTACTGAAGGCCGAAAACTAAAAAAATGCTAATGTCTCCTTCAATAATAAAAAGAAAGTCCGTCACGCAGGGGCTGCGTAAACTAAGCAGATTTCCCTCGGGAAGTTTAGTAACAGGTAAATATACATACTGCTAACACAACAACACCGTGAATAAATACAAACGGAAATAAGAAATGTTTCATCCAATTTCAATAACCTGAAAGCGTTAGGTTAGAAATGTAACAAACGGGTCCGGCCCGGCTCACACCGGAAAGAAAAACAATTACTGAATTTCAAATATAACACATTTTTTATGAGAACTATATAATGTTATCTCAATCAATAAAATTTTAGTAGTCTAAAACTTTAAGATGGGGGGGGGGTCACCAGGGCATATTTGCATGTATCTCGTATAATAAAGGTCTCTTGAATACAATTTTTGGTATTTAAACTTCCAATAATGTGATTTATTATGTAGCAGAGTATTGTTTACGTAACATGAGTAGAAGTGGCGGTTTGCTAAAAACTGAAAAATGCAAATATCTCGGTTAATATTCAAGATAGAGAATAAACGTATATAACAATATTTATAGTAACTTTAATTTGCAATAAGATTGGTTATATACAATTTTTCGATCCGATGCATAATAACGGAGATATTTGGAGTTTTCGAATATCCTCCCCTCTAAACCCCCCCTCCCTCTGGTCCGATTTCAGCCATTAACGAACTTGATCTGTCTTTTTACATAAAACGGTTAAATATCAAGTTTCGTAACGATTAAACAAAAATTGCGACCGCTAGAGCGGTAACAGACAAATATATAGATATATATATATATATATATATATATATATATATATATATATATATATATATATATATAGATATATATATACAGTTTTGAACGGACCTCATTTTCGTCATCTACTAGGTAGGATCGATGGACATTTGAAGAAAAATTTCGAAAATTCCGTCATGAGTACAACCTCAATAGCTGATTTCCCTTAAGGGAAATCTGCTAATACTGGAAGAAAAGGCCATAATAACATTTATAGAACATAAAATTTGCAATAAGACTGGTTCTATACAATTTATCTTTCGTAATATTTGGATTTTACATTTTTCAGCCTTTAGTAAACCCCCCCCCCATTCCTATTCATGTCATATTAACCATTATCAGTTATATGATAAACCACTTTATTCTAACCTTGAATACCAAATACCGTTTTCAAGAGACCTTGATTATTCGAAAATTTGCAAATTCGTTGCGTGATGAAATCATCAGTTAAGATTTTACGTTTCTAAGATGTTTACTTGATCGATTCTATACTCGATATCTTCACCGTTTACGTCAACACTAAAAATGATATTTGTAATTGGCTGAAAATACAGTCGTTATTATGAGTCGAATCGTGAACAGTTATAGCAGCAATCTTTTAGCAGATTTCCCATAAGGGAAACCAGCTATTGAGGTCGTACTCATAACGTGATTTTCGAAAAATGTCTTCAAATGTCCATCGATCATACCCAGGAGATGGCGAAAATGAGGTCCGTTCAACTGTATAACTGAATATATATATATATATATATATATATATATATATATATATATATATATATATATATATCGTTTTATGTAAAAAGAAAGATCAAGTTCGTTAACGGCTAAAATCGGACCAGTGTGAGGGAGGGGGGGTTTATAGGGGAGGATTTTCGAAACTACGAAATAGCTCCGGTACTGTACGTCGGATCGAAGAACTGTACAGAATCAATCTTATTGCAAATTAAAGTTACTATAAATATTGTTATATACATTTATTCTCTATCTTGAATATTAACTGAGATATTTGCATTTTTATTAAATCTGGGCCGCTAACTGCTACCCAGTCACCCGACTATCCCGCCAAAAGCTAGTTCGGCTGTTTCCTTAACTGCACGACTCTCGTTAAATTTCTCTATTGTATAACTTCCCATGGGAAATCTGCTTAGTTTGCGCAACCCTGCATGACGGACTTTTTAAATTATTGATGCTCTACAATTGTTGCGCTAGTTTTTAATTTTTTTTTCGTAACTAGGGTATTCTGCGAATTATTCGTACTGTTTTGTTTTCAGCCTTTAGCCCCCCCCCCCCTCTCCGGCCATCGTTCCCTTTTACTCATCCGATTTTAGCAGATTTCCCTTAAAGCTATTGAGGTCGTACTCATGACGTGATTTTCAAAAATTTTCTTCAAATGTCCATCGATCCTACCTAGGAGATCATGAAAATGATGTACGTTCAAAACTGTATATATATATATATATATATATATATATATATATATATATATATATATATATTGTTGCGAAAATTAAATACATGAATAATCCTTCAGAGAGAGAGAGAGAGTCGCGTATTTGGGAGATGTGATATAGATCAAAGAAGCCGACAGAAGGTCGAGCCCCCTACTAGACCCGCCCAGCCCAGCGTCGAAAGGTCCAGACAATTCCCCTTTGATGTATGCCGACGACCTATATAAAGAACCAGCCAGCAGTGAGCGAGGCAGTTTTTGTTCTCACCTGTCTTGATGTTCATATCAGTGCTACAGTGCGACTTAGTGCCGAGCGGTAAAGTGTTTTTATGTGAAGAACAGTGTTGTGCCGTGACTGTAAAGTACAGTGCAGTGCCGCGTTTGTTGTGAATTTCTGTGACCGTGAGTGAATTATTGGATGTGTAATCTGAAGAACAGTGACGCTATCAGTCTATACTGTGAGTAGTAATTAAGAATAATTACCAAGTGTATTGTGCATTGTGAAATAAATTGTGCAGTGATAAAAACTGTGAAACTTGTGAGTATTTAATTTTGCAATCCAAAAGAACTCTTGTTAAAAACGTTTATTATTGGTTTTGGTAATAAAAACGTAAAAATATATATATATATATATATATATATATATATATATATATATAGAGCTATTGAGGTCGTACTCATGACGCAATTTTCGAAAATTTTCTTCAAATGTCCATCGATCCTACCCAAGAGATGACGAAAATGAGGTCCGTTCAAAACTGTATATATATTTGTCTGTTACCGCTCTAGCGGTCATAATTATTGTTTAATCGTTACGAAATTCGATATTTAGTCGTTTTATCTAAAAAGAAAGATCAAGTTCGTTAACAGCTAAAATCGGACTAGATGTGTGAGAGGGGATGATTTTCGAAAATTCGAAATATCTCCGTTACTATACGTCGGATCGAAATATTGTACAGAATCAATCTAATTGCAAATCACATTTACTATTATTATTGATTTATAGATTTATCCTCTATCTTGAATATTAACCGAGATATTTGCATTTTTCAGTTTTCAACCTTCAGCAAACCCCTACTTCTTCTCATGCTACATAAACAATACTCTATTATATAATAAACCACATTATTCGAACCTTAAATATCGAATATTGTATTCAAGAGATCTTTATTATACGAGTAACATGCAAATATGTCTTGGTGACCTCCCCCCTTCTTATGATCTTGGATTTTTAAAATTTGATTGATTGAGATAATAATTATTCTGACTCATTATTAATTACAGTACTAGATATAGTAAATTGTTCTCAATAATATTAATTATTGAGAAATTAAATTATTCTGATATATTTCAGTAATTATTTTTCTTTCCGGTGTGAGGCCAGCAGATATGTTTGTTAAGATTTTAAACTGTCGGCAGGTTATTGAAATTGACTGAATCATTTCTTATTTACGTTCGTATTTATTCACGGTGGTTTTGTGTTAGCAGTATGTAGATTCATCTATTACTAAATATCAAATGTTACACTTCACGCGGGAAATCTGGTTAGTTTACGCAGCCCTTGCGTGACGGACTTTTTTACATAGAAATTGGGAAGTTGTTGTGGTATAAGATCAAAAGTTTGATGTACATGCACGTGGGAAATCTGATTAGTTTACGCGACCCCAGCTTTCGGACTTTTTCGTTGAAAAATGAAATTACCTTATAAAAAGAACGTTACATGCTTAGTAAATTTGGAGAAATGGAGGATATTTTAGTCTTATGCAGGAATGAAGTATTAGAGGATTTGGATAAATGATAAAATTCACAAAAGCCTATGGCTGCCTAGAGAAGAGGAGGAACCCAGGCTGAAGGCAGTCTTGTTGCAGTCTTAAGACGAAGCTGCTGGAAAACACAAACCACATCTTAGACCACGCAATTAATACTGCAGCCACAAGTAGCAGCGGTCTGCTTCCCAGAACACCACATACTCTGTACTTCGTGATCTTGCATCTAATTATATATACACTACTTTACGCAGCGTTAGCTTACACGAAGCAGATTTCTCGATGTTTTCAATTTTTTATTCCCTTTGGAACGACGATAAGTAAACAGAAAAGTCTGTAATGCAGGGGCTGCGTTAACTAATCAGTTTTCCCACATGTTGGGTTGGTAGTCGACTAATCTCATCTCACCGTATATTCCCTATTTCATGAGAAAAATCACGAGTACGACCTCAATAGCTGATTTCCCGTCGGGGAAATTTGCTAACTGACATTAATTAAAACAGGCCAAGGAATAGTGATAAAAAACCCCGAAGCAAATAAAGACAGTCATGCTGGACCTATGTAAACTAAGCAAATTTTCTACGTTCTGGTATAACATATCAATGAGCTCAACTCGCCACAAATTCTCGTGTTATGTTGTATACATCTCCTGGATAGTATCGATGGACATTTGAAGACATTTTTCGAAAATGCCGAGGTGAATACAACTGATTTACCATAAGGAAAATCTGCTGAAAACTTGGGGTTACTGGCGACGTTAAAGGCTGAAATCGGACCTGGGTGAGGGGAGGGGGTTCGAGAGAGCGAATTTCTGAAATTCGAAATATTTCCGTTATTATATGTCTGACCAAAAACGTTTAAAGAACAAAATGAAAATCAAATGTTCTATAAATGTTGTTATGTATCTTGATATTTGCACATTATAGTTTTCGGTATTCAGTAAACCCCCACTCCTACTCATGCCATATTAACAATAACGAGATGCATCATGAAGCACATTAATTGAAGCATAAATACCAAATATTGTTCTCAGTGAACTTGTGAAGATAAATGCAATTACGCGGGAAATCTGTTTAATTAACGCAGCCCTTGCGTGAAGGACTCTTCATCCCCTTTTGGGAAATGTACTTTTACTCTCACACTCATATTGAGTTGAAATTTCGCCGCCAAACATTTCGTTGCCATTAATTGAATTTGCCTTGAGATTTAGTTATTTTTGGACGGTAGAACGCTATAGGAAACCACTGCATGTCCTTGTCGTGTTCTACTGAAGTCACCAGGTGCTGTATGTAGATACAAGAACATGAATATACACATTTTGTTGTACTTAGTAGTTATGTACTTGTCATTACTATTGTTACGGTATATTGTGAAAGAACGGTGTGTACAGGAATAATAAGCCCAGAAATGGGATAAATGAATTTGTTCACACATTCTCCTGGGCTTTTCGAAAATCACTTTTTGCATTGGCGAAACAGCGATTGCAGCACATCCGCAGATTACGTCCAAATTGAATCTAGAGGAGGGGAAAACACCATTTTGGAGGGAAAACGGCGCAGTGTTTTCCGTTATTGGTATTCGGGGACAGAGAGCGGAGTCAATGGTGCAGTCCAAATCAATTCCCGGAGACAATACCTGCCGAAATTAATTCTCGTTTGGCGACTCATGGCAGAACAAACTTACCGCTGCCGAGCAAACAGAGTCAACAAACAGACACACCCTACAAACTCTAATTGCTTTCCGCCATCGCTCACATTAGAACACATCAGCTAATGCTCCATCTCTCTCTCTCACCCTCGATTTGCACCGAATATCCCAAGATCCGCAAGTCCGACAGTTTGGCACAGCTGCCGATTTCCCGACGGCCTGTTTGACAAGCGGAGTCTTTGCTGACCAACAACGCCACCGCATCGTCCGATTTATCGTTGATTTCATGGCCTACGATACCACTTCAGCTAAGAATACTACCATAGTGCTTATACAAAGACAGTTGTCAATATTTACGGAAGATAAAAACGGTTATTTTCATGTATGAACGAGAAAAGGACAAATATTAAATAATATTAGTTTATGAATAGGATGGGACCTTGTAGCTGCTCTGAGGAAGTGGTCAGATGAATAGTACGAAAAATAACATGAGACTGCTGGCCTTAAATTTTTTTTTCGAATGCTTGGCTATTTGACTTTGAAATAGTTGCTAACCAGAATCGGACTAGTGGCATGAGAGGTAAAAGAGATACAATTTGATCTCTATCCTCTCCCTCTCTCTCTCTCTGTCCCCCCCCCCCTCTCTCTCTCTCTCTCTCTCTCTCTCTCTCTCTCTCTCTCTCTCCCCCCCCCTCTCCTCCCTCCCTCTCTCTCTCTCTCTCTCTCTTCTCCTCTTCTCATCTCTCCTCTCTTCTCTCTCTCCTCTCTTCTTTTCTCTCTCCTCTCTCTCTCCCTCTTCCCTCTCTCTCTCTCTCACCTGTCTCTCTCCTCTCTCCTCTCTCTCTTCTCTCTCCTCTCTCTCTCTCTCTCTCCCTGTCTCCTCTCTCTCTCCTCTCTCTTCTCTCTCTCTCCCTCTCTCTCATTCTCTCCTCTCTCTTATTAAATATATATATAATATATATATATATATATATATATATATAAAATATATATATCTAATTATACAACTCCGTATGTGGGTTAGTATCAATACCTCTTTGATTATAAGCAAAATGAATATTTTTAGGATCGAACAGGAGCTGCCTCGAATGAAATGATGGAGAGAAGCCTGGATTGAAAAAATCACGATATTTCGCTTTCTATTGGGTTTTCGGCAAACATGCATATAACAAAAGTTGTTTAGACTTAGACTTTTAGCTATATTAATATTCACTGAGAGGTACGGGAGTGGGGGTTATAAGGGAGGCCTGGAATTGAAAATATTTCGTTTCCTCTTGGTTTTTCGACAAATATGCCCATGACAAAAGTTTGTTATTTTTTTATTTACAGCAACTTTGGATATGTAGAGTTTTGTCGTATAACAAAGTATAAACGAGATATACACTAAAACTAAAAACTAAACAATTTTATTGGGTACCTACTAACGATTGAACCGAACTCAACAAAGCTCGGTATGTGAATTGGCATTAATTCATCCATGATTATAAGCTATATTAAAATAAAAGTTCAAGTCAGTGGGAGTTATAAGAGAGTCCTGAAATATAAATTCGCCATATTTCATTTTCTATTTCTTTTAAAAGCAAACGTTCACACATAAAAAAGTTGTTTTTTTTTGTGTTAATAATAGTAACTTTTTTTTTAAACATTTATTAAAATAAAAATTTATGAAGCAAGTAATTTGAGTAGAAAAACTGATGTGATCAACAATTCTTTCCAATATGAACTACCCAGGTACATCACCTGGATAAATTAATTCAAATCCGTGTTAATATTTTATCCTTAATAATTCAAATCTATGTTATTTTTTTTAAACGGCAATAACAGATTCCACAAAGTAAAGTATACTGCCTCCCCCCCTCCCTTCTCCTCTCCCAAACATTAATTCATGAGAAACGGCCGTTTGCCCTTAAGTGTATTTAATACTTTATTTAATTAAAACGTGAAAATTATTTGAACAAACAGTTTTAGTATTGTGAAGTTAATGTAATGTATATTAATATAATTTAATGTATTACAGGATTGTAATCCTAAATGAGAGATAGGTAGGCACCACTGAGCCTAGTTCTAGCCTATGAGTTCTGCCGGTTCCCTGCCGACCTCATACTGGTCTATATTTACATGTCAATTGAAGCTTATACTTTTAGCAATGTAGTGTTATTCTCAGGATTGTGAATTTGTTTAACTATCATAAATATATTATTTAAAAGCATAAACGATGGGGAGGTGCACCCAGTTATTTCTGGCATTAACTCTGCTCCGTTAATATGTACCAATATGAATATACAGTTTAATATCGAGACTTACAAAAGAGTATTTTTAATAGCGGTTATGACGTACCTAAAACAGCTGTCACCGTTGCGCTTTGTACCGCATGAAGGGAAAGAAACTTTGAAACTATGATTATGAATTATACGGTCCATTACCTTATAAATAAGACATGCACGGGAGACAGGAAATTTAAAAATATAGAGGGCAGTGATGCCTTACATAACAAATACTTTTATTATTAACAAATCCACAGCAACAACGGGTATTAACCCTAAACACAGTGACGGGCAAATGACAAAATATTGTGCAAATTAAAGTCTTGCCAAAAGAATACCATTATCATTCAGCCTCAAATGAATTCCTGAGAGAAGCCGGTTAACTTAGATAGTTTTTAATAAGATAGTTATATACACTTTTTCAATCCCAATTATTGTAGCGGAGGAATTTAATTTACGAAAATCCCCCCTCAATACTCACCGCCATTAATGAACTTGATCTTTCTTTTTAAATGACTAAATATCGAGTATGATCTTGATCAAACAAATTTTGACACTGCTAGAGCGTTTACAGACTAACTGATTTTC
Source organism: Riptortus pedestris (assembly GCA_019009955.1). Lineage (NCBI taxonomy): Eukaryota > Metazoa > Arthropoda > Insecta > Hemiptera > Alydidae > Riptortus > Riptortus pedestris. Next base: position 12,372,441 of record CM032228.1, read on the forward strand.
GTCATCTACTAGGTAGAATCGATGGACATTTGAGGAAATGTTTCGAAAACCGCGTCATGAGTACGACCTCAATAGCTGATTTTCCCTAAGGGAATATTCTAAAACGTTCGTCTTTGAAAGTTCGTCCGGTCCCTCGCTAAGAACTATTGGAGGTTTACATTTTATGAACCATGTATCGCGATTACATATCTTTTTACGGCAGATGGTGGTATTACATGACACCATATTCAAAAATGAACTAATTCAAGAAAAAATAAATAAATGAAATTGATGTTTCTTATTATGTTTTGTTAACATTTTGATTGTTAAAAATGTAAAACAAAAAAACCTTTAATTTGATCATCTCAATGATAACTCTACTATGTGATTTGGCTCAAAGTTTAACAGTGAAACAAAATTATATAAAAATAATAGAACTGAACCAACAAATAAAAAACTAAACACTGTAAGTAACATTAAATACAAGTAGTAGAACAACAAATAAACATTTGAAATAGAAATAAAGATTACAATTTTTTGGTTTTAATTAAAAATAAGCATAGTATTCCTATATACTAGTACATTTATATTATTTAAAAATTTTCAAAATTATATTCAATTTTTCTCTAAGATAAAATCAGAAAAGAGAGAAGTTACATTTTGTAAATCCAATGTTTTTAAGGTGATTTAGTTTATTGTCGATATGTGGGCTTCTAATTCGACCCAACTCCACCTTGGACAATTCAAGAAATTTCTATAGATACAGGAATCACCAAACTCATAAACAAATCGTCCCAAGAGATCAACTATTGGAAAATAAAGGAAGCTTTCACTAATAAAATAGAAAAATATCAACACCCAAAGATAATATACACTGATGGTTCGAAAATTACCGAGTCTTCCTCCTGCGCCTACTACGAAGAAAATGCCTGCCAAAAATTCAAACTCAACAAACTAACCAGCATCTATTCCACCGAACTATTCGCTTTATATCACTGCATTTGCAACCACACAACTCAAGAAAAATTCCTGATTTGCACTGACTCGTTGAGTGCCCTCTTGAGTATCAAAGATGTATTCACAAACAACCCAATAGTAAAAAAAAAATACAAAATGAAATACAAATGCTCCGAGAGCTAAAAAGGGCCGTCTACTTCATGTGGATTCCAAGCCACGTGGGAATAGATGGAAACGAAAAAGCGGATTTAGCAGCCAGAGAAGCCCATCAACTCGACTCCATCACCCCAACAACAATTACATCTGCAGAACTCTACCAACCACTCAAAGAAGAAATTAATAAAAACTGGCAAAACATGTGGAATGAAACCCAGAACAATAAACTAAAAACTATTGAAACCACCATCCGTCCATGGAAAGACAAGGACAAGAGACAACAGAAGAGATGAAGTTGTATTAGGAAGACTCCGAATTGGGCACACAAGACTTACGCATGGCTATCATATGACAAAAGATCAACCCCCGATTTGTGAGAAATGTAACACAGAACTGACTATATATCACATATTAATGAAATGCCATAAGTATACAGATATTAGAAACAAATACAATATCTCCAATAGTATAGAAGTGGCCCTTGGAGATGACCCGAAATAACTCGATAAATTGTTTAATTTTGTAAAAAACACAAGTTTATACAAAGAAATTTAAAGTGAAATTGTTTGTATCCTCAACTAGTAGTAGTCAAGTAATGACTACACCTAACCCCAACCACAAGAAGTTCGTACATGTTTTGTGAGTCTCTAACTACACTATGTCCCTGCAGTTAGGAAACCAAATTAACAGGTGGCACGAATTATTACATTCAACAACTCAATTGGGATCTACAGCTGTTTCTTGAGAGCGATAACGTATCAGCTGATAGAGAAGGCACTCGAAGCAAGCCCATTACACGAGCCTACACGAGCCAGTTAATTCCCTGAGATTAGTGCCTACGGTTCCCCCCGCCATGTTCACATTGTTGTCAATAAGCAAGCTTAAACCTGTATCAAACACACATTAACCCTTATCGGACTCTATAATTGTCTATATTAAACGCAGAGACTATTCCAATCTTTGATCTATTGATTCAGACCGCATAATAGCTGTATTAATACCCCGTATAACCCCCCCCCCCCAAATCCGTGTATACGTTGGCTCTACATGAATCAAAATTTCAACCACACAACCGGATTTATGCAGCGATAATATCATCTCCGGCTGAAAGGGATATTTGGGTCCTGTATTTACAATTTAACAAAATCTGATATAAACAACCATATGACTTTTTCTATTCTATTAAGTTTTTTAGCAGATTTCCTCAAGGTATATCAGCTACTGAGGTTGTATTCATGACGCCATTTTCGAAAAATTTCTTGAAATGGTCCGTCGGTCCTGCCTAGGAGATACAGAAAATGAGGTCCGGATTTAAGTCGGCAGGCAGAACCTAGTTCTCTCTCAGTCAGGAGCATATGCGAAATCGGTAGGTCCCCCCCCCCTCATAATTCTTTTATAAGTTATCCAGCAACTATTCAAATACTCAACTCCTACGAAACCTTGTCATCTGTAACCATCTAGTGATGGTTCCTAGCTTCCGGAGGCTATCTCCCAGATTTTTTAACTACCCTTGTCGGACGTTTTTTCTTCTCCTTGCCGTAAAACGTTTAGTCTTTTAGAAAGGCAAGGAAAATTTACAAAATTATCGTCAGAGCAACTGTTAAGCATTCACTTAAAGGTGGAGCCTTACTGTACACAGTGAGAGGTAAGAGACCTTCACAAAGCCAAGGGGAGATCTGGTTAGCGATGTGTGTTAAGGCGGTGGTCATGATATCACTTGGCAAACCCTATAATATGGAAATATCATGGCCAATAGGATTTATTTAGTGATGAACGTAAATGAAATCAGTAATAAAGTTCCACCCTGGCAAGAAAAGACTGATAACCTGGAGATTGATAAAGTGGACGTTAAAAAATAATAACATAACGAAAAGCAATATAGTAAAGTGCAGTGAAGCTTTTAGGATCTGTGTGGTTAACCGGTTATTATTTGGAATAATTAAAGTAGTAAGGTCTTATTAAAAGTAAACTTCATTAATGTTGTTAAATTAATTTGATTCCGGAAGTACCACCCGTTTCTGGAAAAAGGTGGACACACTCCCTTCAATTCTCAAGCCTATATAGGAGCTGAAGTTATGTCAGAGTTAACAGAAAGTGTTAAAGACCAACGATATAAAAACGTTGCTAACCTGCGACCAGAAACATAAATTGCATTACAATTAGAACGACAGAAAAAAAAAGTAATAAAAAAACATGAGCAGTGTTTTCCGGGAAAAGTCCGGTGAAATGAAAATTGTGTTCCAGTTTCGCAAACTTCCAGGTGGAATATAGGAGAGAACGTATCCCAGAGAGGCCATTTCATTCGTTGGCCACAGGGTAATTACTCGACACTGTCCAAATTAAACAGGCCAACTCTCGCCAGGAGTGCTGGTGAAAGAAACGAGGCCTCGAGGAAATAACGCGAGTTCCAGCGATGCTCCAGCACCGGTGGCAAATGGAAAAGAGGGGTTGCTGAAGGGGGAAGGGGTGGCGGAGATGGCGGGGTGGAAAAAAACGGAAGAAAAAGTTGATTACATGGGCAATTTACAGCTGGGCGTAAAAAGCCTTTAATATCCTCTATCAGCTGCTAATGCACTGAATTTATACACTCTGCCCATCGCTGAGTGTATTAGATTATGTTTTATACACAGGCACCTGCTCTAACCCCTGCGACAGTTGTGGGGCTGCACATCTTTACATACAATCATACACTTAAAAAAATCATAATACAGGGCGCTACGTGTATTAAGCAGATTTCTCACGTGAAGTTTTACAATAGATAAATCTACCTACTGACAATTATTAACAATAACCTGAATATTATGTGTATAAGTAGAAATGATATATGAGAAATGATTCAGTCAATCTCCATTTTAATAACAACAGGAAGCGTCTGAATTTTATAGAAACACGGCGGTCAACCACTCAGAGCTGAATATCCTTGAAATGAAAGAAAAACAATTGAAATATATCTGAATATAATATATTAATTTTATTGAAAACTATTAACTATATCCAGTACTGCAATTTATAATGAATCAGAATAATCTCAAACACTCTAATTTTAGTAATCCAAGAGCAAATGACGTGGGAGGCGGGGGGTCATTAGAACATATTTGCATGTACCTAATTTAGAAAAGATTTTTTGAACACAATATTTGGAATTCCAACTTGAAATAAGACAGCTCATTCTTAACGAGAGGGCACAGAAAGTATGGGTTTACTGAAGGCTGAAATCTAAAAAGTGCCAATATCTTGGTTAATATTGAAGATAGGGAAAACCTGTATAGAAAAAAAAGCATTTACAGAAAAACAAGATTTATAGAAAATTAAATTTGCGATATTTTAGTTTCTATACAATTTTTCGATCGTAACGAAGATATTAATAATTTTCGAAATTCCACCTCTCTGGTCTGATTTCTGCCATTAACGAACATCATCTTTCTTTTTGAATAAGAAAATATTATGTTAGGTAACCATCACACACAAATTGCGACCGCTAGAGTGTTAACAGACAGATATTTATAAACGAATACGTTCCAAATATTTATATATGGAATTAGTTTTCGTTATCTCCTGGGCAGGATCGATGGACATTTTAGGAAATGTTTCGAAAATCGCCTCAACAACACAACCTCCCTGAAAGTCTTCATACAGGTGACTGCGAAAGCTAAGCGGATTTCCCACGAGATGTCATGACACTCTACAGGTCTCATTTCACCATATAGTCCCTATTTCTAAATACAAATCCGATGTGTAGAATTGGGGGATTACTAAAGACCGAAAAGTCCGTCACGCAGGGGCTGCGTTAACTCAGCAGTTTCCTATGTGCGCCAAGTATTTGCATTTATCTCAAAACTTAAAAGTTCAATGAGAACAATAGTTGGTATTTAAGCTTCAAATAAAGTGCTGCATAACATAATAGAATATTGTTAATATGAGACGAGTAGGAGTGGGGCTTTACTGAAGACCGAAAACTAAAAAATGCAAATATCTCAGTTAATAATCAAGATACTGAAAAATGTATGTAGATGTACATAACAACGTTTAAAGAACATTACATGTTCAATATGATTGGTTCTATACACTTTTTTGATCCGACGCATAATAACATAGACATTAAGAATTTTCGAATTCTCTTCTAAACCCCCCATCCTCCCCCTTTCCGATTTCAGCCGTTAACGAACTTAATCTTTATTTTTGTGTAAAACGATTATATATCAAGTTTGGTAACGATAAGACAAAAATTGCGACCGCTAGAGGCGGTAACAGACAAATATATATATATATAATATATATTATATATATATATATATATATATATATAATATATATACAGTTTTGAACGGACCTCATTTTCGTCATCTTCCTGGCTAGGATCGATGGACATTTGAAGAAAAAATTTCGAAAATTCGCGTCATGAGTACAACTTCAACACCTGATTTCCCTTAGGGGAAATCTGCTAAAAAGAAATTGAAGAAGAAAGGAGGATAAAAGAGAATATGCACTTCATAAAAAAATTGAAAAGGTAACAGACAAATATATATATATATATATATATATATATATATATATAATATATATATATAATATAATATTTATATATATATAATAGGTTTTTGAACGGACTCATCATTTTTCGTCATATCCTGGTTAGGATCGTTGGACATTTGAAGAAAAATTTCGAAAATTGCGTCAGGAGTACGACCCTTAAGGGAAATCTGCTAAAATATGACTTTAACAATCATATGGCGGAAGGTTAAAAGAAGCATGAAAACTTCAAATGATTATTAAAAATCATTTTTATTTCTCTACTAGTTCCGGGTTCATATGGAACCTCATCAGGAGAAATTCAACTACAAAATGGCAACTAAACTAACGGCTACATCATTCTATAAGACCTTCGACTAGCCGTGTCAGTCGGAGAAAGACTTTCAAAGCATTGGGTGTAAAGTCAGTTCACTCATATGTATATGTCAAGAAATAAAAGTATATCGGTTATCCCTAATAAAGTAGTCAAAATAGTAAATGCAAAACCAATCAGGGCATTGATGATAAAATTGTATTTAAATCTATCTAATTAAAAAGTCCGTCACGCAGGGGCTGCGTAAACTAAGCAGATTTCTATACTGAAGTTTAACAATAGATAAATCTACATACAGGTAACACATCATCACAGTGAACATTAAATGAATAAATACAAATGGTAATAAGAACTCTTTCAGTATATTTTAATACCTTCCCAACGGGAACCGTCTGAAATGTAGACAATCCGATCTGCCAAACTCTCACCGGAAAGAAAAACAATTACTGAAATATATCAGTATATAACTTATTCATTTTATTGAAAACTATTTAATATATCTAGTACTGTAATTTATAATGAATAAGAATAATTTTTATCTGAATCAATAAATCACATTTTAGTAGTCCATGAACTTAAGGGGTTATCCATGTGACATATTTGCGTGTATCTCGTATAATAAAGGTCTCTTGAAAACAATATTTGGTATCTAAGCTTCAAATAAAGTGGTTTATTATATAACAGGGTATTGTTTATGTAATATTAGTGACGTGGGAGTTTGCTGAAGGCTTAAAACTGATAAAAATGCAAATATCCCGATTAATATTCAAGATAAAGAGTAAATGTATATAACAATATTTATAGTGCCTTTAATTTGCAATATGTTCGGTTCTGAATACACGTTTTCTAGCCGACGTATAGTAACGGAGATATTTCGAATTTTCAAAATTCTCCCACTCGATCCCCCCCCCTTCCACCTAGTCCGATTTCTGCCATTAACAAGCTTGATCTTTCTCTATGAGTAAAACGACTAAATATCGAGTTTGGTAACGATCAAACAATAATTTCGACAACATACACAATTTTGAACGGACTTCATTTTTGTCTTCTCCTAGGTAGAATCGAAGGACATTTGAAGACAAATTCATGACTACGACCTCAATAGCTGATTTCCCTTAAAGGGAATCTGCTAAAACATGAAATCGAGCTGTCCTATACATTTTAGGGGTGGTTTTTTTTTGCTTTCTCAGACCCCTTGCGGCGTGGGGAAAGCATTAATATGGGAATGCTAAATTTTAAAATAGGGCTCTATTACCGCATCCTGGAGGAAAGGAAGTGGGTTAAGATAAAAATGAAATAATAACTTTTTAGCGGGGACCAGGAGAGGTTGGAGTCAGGTATCTGGGGAAGGTGATAAAGCTGGAAGGGGATGGGCTCTGACAGCACGGTCAGGAGATAAACTCTTTCTCTCTCTCTCTTCCCTCATCCTGGAACGGGGAAAAATATTCTTTTCTCTCTCTCTCTCTCTCTCTTTCTCTCTCCCTCTCTCTCTCATTTTGTTTCACAATACCTCTTAGAATATTACTATAATAACAATGAAAATCATAAGGTATTCTATTAGATATGTTATCAGTTAATTGGACCCTTATCTACAGTATGGGATGTAGTTTATCTCAAGAACTGCATTATAACTCCACAGAGATTTAAAATCTTATGGAGGTAATTGCGCGTTCAGGGAAGACCAAATAAAAACAACGGAAGGATAATCAGTTCAAAACACCTCCGCTCTTAATACTTCATTCACTAGACTACGGTGTCTCGCAGGAGTTGTAGGCTCAATAGGGACCAGCTCTAGAGCACTGAAGATGGGACGGTTCGCCCCGAAACTACTCTGCATTTATTAGAAGAAGTATTAAGAGTGGAGGTGTTTTGGCCTTAATATCCTTCAGTTGATGATGGACCTCCACCAGCCAGCCCGAATCACGAATGGTCAACTAAAATGTCAAATGTAGAAAATTAAAGGTCCGACATAAATATAACTTTTCGATCCCACTTACATTAAAAGTCCGTCACGCAGGGGCTGCGTAAACTAAGCAGATTTCCCACGTGAAGTTATACAATAGAGAAATCTACATAGGAGAGCCGAACGGTTACGGCAAAGGGCCGAACTAGCTTTTCGCGGGAAATTCAAAAATCCGGTATAGGCCCAAATTTCATAAAAATGCAAATATCTCAGTTAATATTCAAGATACAGAATAAATGTATAGAACAATATTTATAGTAAATTTAATGTGCAATAAGATTGATTCTATACAATTTTTAGATCCGACGCACAATAACGGAGATATTTTGAATTTTCCTAAAATCCACCCCTCTAAACCCCCCCTCCCACTGGTCCGATTTCAGCCATTAACGAAATTGAGATTCCTTTTTACATAAAACGATTAAATTTCCGAGTTTGGTAACGATAAAACAAAAAATTGAGACCGCTAGAGCGTTTACAGACAAATATATATATATATATATATATATATATATATATAATATATATATATATTTTATATATAAAATTTTGTACGGACCTCATTTTCTTCTTCAGGTAGGATCGATGGACATTTGAAGAAATTTTTCGAAAATCGCGTCATGAGTACGACCTCAATAGCTGATTTCCCTTAAGGGAAATCTGCTAACAGACATATGTCGATTTTGCATTTATTCTATCCTCTAAACCCAATCTTCCGCGCAAGTGTTTCGCCCAAGCGAAGTGTTTATCAAAGAAATTCCGTCACGCAGGGGATGCGTAAACTAGGCAGATTTCCCTCGTTCATATATAGCATACTTGTCATCTGATCACATATTATGAATGAAAACAATAATGTACGAATTACTCACTCAATACTTAACATATTGAAACACGCAAAGAACAACAATTGTAGATCATCAACAATATAACAAGATTTGTATTGAGGTCGGACTCATGATGCGAGTTTCGAAAAATTTCTTCAAATGACCATCGATCCTACCCAGGAGATGACGAAAATGAGGTTCGTTCAAAATTATATATATATTTGTCTGTTAACGCTCTAGCGGTCGCAATTTTTGTTTGATCGTTACCAAACTCGGAATTTAATCGTTTTATGTAAAAAGGAAGATGAAGTTCGTTAATGGCTGAAACCGGACCAGTGGGAGGGGGGGTTTAGATGGGGAATTTTTTAAAATTCAATATCTCCGTTATTATGCGTCGGATCGAAAAATTGTATAGAATAAATCTTATTGCAAATTCAATTTACTATAAATATTGTTTTATACATTTATTCTGTATCTTGAATATTAACCGAGATATTTGCATTTGTATTCTGCGTGTGGTCGCCAGTAGGCTATGTTCGGACTTTCCGCCGAGAATTCTGGCGGCCGTTTCCATAACTATTCGTCCCTCGTGAGTAGGTTTAGAGGTTAGGTTAACTGTTTTTTGGGGCTAGAAACTACTGGGTTATTACGCCTTAAATTATGTTTTAGGTTTAGAGGTTTCTTACTACTACAGTTGTTATTAGAAATATTTCTCTATTGTAAAACTTCACGTGGGAAATCTGCTTAGTTTACGCAGCCCCTGCGTGACGGACTTTTATTATAACATTATATGATCCGGCTCATCATAACATAAGGGATATTCTTGCATAATAAAAGTCTCTTGAAAAATACATTTAGTAATTAAACTTTGAAGTAAGTTGTACAAGATAATCGGAAATCTGCTAAAACAGCTTATTGTTAATATGGCATGAGTAGGGTTTGGGGTTTACTGAAGTCCGAAAGTTAAAAATGCAAATATCTCAGTTAATAATCAAGATAGTGAAAAACGTACATAAAAACATTTATATAATTTTACATTTGCCAGAAAATTGGTTCTAAACAATTTTTCGATCTGACTCATAATATCGCAGATATTTTGAATTTTTGAACTTTTCACCTCCCTCTCACTTGTCCAATTTCAGCCATTAAAGAGTTCGGACTCTTCTTTTTGCATTAACCGACTAAATACAGAGTTTTAAGTGGTTAATGATTTAACAGCTTATGTTAATTTGCCATGAGTAGGACTTGGGGTTTACTGAAGTCCGAAAATTAAATAATTTGCAATAAGATTGATTCTGTACATTCTTTCGATTCGACGTATAGTAACGGAGATATTTTGAATTTTCGAAAATCCTCCCCTCTAAACCCCCCCTCCCACTGGTCCGATTTCAGCCGTTAAAGAAACTTGATCTTTCATTTTACATAAAACGACTAAACATCGAGTTTGGGAACGATCAAACAAAAATTGCAACCGCTAGAGCGCTAACACACATATATATATATATATATATAGATATATATATATTATATATATATTATTTATAATATATATATATATACAGTTTGGAACGGACCTCATTTTCGTCATCTACTAGGTAGGATCGATGGACATTTGAAGAAAAATTTCGAAAATTCCGTCATGTGTACAACCTCAATAGCTGATTGCATTTTAGCTGATTTCCTCAATCTGCTAAAATGCAAATATCTGGGTTAATAATCATGATGAGAAAATTCGTACATAACAACATTTATAGATAAATCCATTTGCTATGTTCTATACAATTTTTCGTTCCGACATATAATAGGGGCTTATAATAAAATTTTCGTACTCCCCTCCCCTCCAAACCCCCACTCCCGCCCAATTCGATGTCAGCCGTTATCGAACTTGATTTTTAGTTTTACGAGAAACCCTTATATATCGAATGAAGTGTGTTGATCCAATAAAAAGTCCGTCACACAGGGGCTGCGTAAACTGCTGCGTAAGCAGATTTCCCATGTGAAGTTTTACAATAGAGAAATCTGCATACTAATAACAGTAGTAGTAACGAGCCTCTAAACCAATTTCACGAGACCCGAACAGTTACGGAAACGGCCGGACTAGCTTTCGGCGGAGTCATGAATAGAAACGATCTCATCTCGTCCGTTATCCACACACACACTTAATAAAAATGAAAATATCTCGGTTAATATTCAAGATAGAAATAAATATACATAACAATATTTATAGTAAATTATTATTATTATTAGTTATTAACGTCCACTTTTTGCAACTCAGGCTAATTGGGACGGGTTATCTACAGGTTACCACCCTTTTCTAGCCAGGGTGGGATTTTAGGATGTTATTTAATGAATTTCGTCACGAAATAATTTCCTTTGCCCAGGCGAGAATCGAACTCGCCACTCTAGGTTTGCCATGTGAGATAAAGGTCAACGCTTTATTTAATTTAATTTGCAATAAGATTGGCACTATACAAGTTTTCGACCCGACGTATAGTAACGGAGATATTTCGAGTCTTCGAAATTCCTCCCCTCTAAGTCCCCCTTTCCACTGGTCCGATTTTAGCCATTAGCGAACTTGATCTTTTTTCTTTTTTTAAATAAAACGATTAAATACTGAGATTGGTAACGATTAAACAACAATTGCGATCGCTAGAGTGTTAAAAGACAAATACACACACTCACACGCAGACAGACAGACACACACACACACACACACACACACACACACATATATATATATATATATATATATATATATATATATATATATATATATATATATATTTCATTTTTGTCATCGCCGGGGTAGGATCGATGGACATTTGAAGAAATATTTCGAAAATCGCTTCATGCGTACGACCTCAATAGCTGATTTCCTTTAAGTGACATCTGTTAAAACCTTGTAGCAAGTTAAAACATAATGCCTTATATAATGATGTCGCACCGAAAATAGTTACACATAACCCACCCAGTATAAGTTCAGCGAAAAAAATATTTGGTAGTTAAGCTTCGAATAAATTTTATGGCGTACCGAAACGGGCGAGGATTAATTTTATTCCTTATTTTAGCAAATTAACAAAACAAATTAATTGAAAGAATTGTAGACCCAAGCATTATACCTAAAGCATACCACTTTTTACGCAGCCCCTCCGTCAAGGATTTTTTTATAAGCAGATTTCCCTTAGGAGAAATCAGCTATTGAGGTCGTACTGATGACGCGATTTTAAAAATTTTTATTCAAATGTCCATCGGTCCTACTCAGATGGATATATATATATATATATATATATATATATATATATATATATATGTCTGTTAACGCTCTAGCAGTCGCAATTTTTGCTTGATTTAATGCAATTAAGATTTTACGAATTTAACGTATTATGTAAAAATAAAGGTAAAGTTCGTTAATGGCTGAAATTGAACCATTGTGAGGGGGGGGTTTAGAGGAGGGATTTTCGAAATTCCGAATTATCTCCGTTACTATACGTCCGATCGAAAAATTGTATAGAAACAATCTTATTGAAAATTAAATATACTATATATATTGTTATATACATTTATTCTTTCTCTTGAATATTAACCGAGATATTTGCGTTTAATTGAGCGTAACGGACATGATGAGATCGGCTAACTTCGGCTGTAGTCATGAGTTTCCGGCTAGCTATTTCGGCCGTTTCAGTAACTGTTCGGCTCTCGTGAAATTTTTCTATTCTAAAACTTCACTTGGGAAATGTGCTTAGTTTTCGCAGCCCCTGCGTGACGGATTTTTTTATTTATACTTGTGTATGCTTATTTTAATTGGCTGTTCTAAATATTTTTTATGTAATTTGTATTTTCTGTTGGAAATATGGAAAAAACTTTGTTTGTTTGTCTCTTCTATCCTCCCCTTAAACTTATCTTTCTATTTTTTTTGGAACAGTAATACAACCAATGCTCAGAAAAACTCTAATTCTTTTATCTCATTTTATGTATGTGTGATATATAAAATAGTTTTATATAAATTATAAATGGGAAAAATTGTTAAGGTTATCAGTGTACTCTGCTTCGTACAAAATACCAACAAGTCTTTTTCAAGAGATTTTTCCCCTTTAAATTCAAAGTTCCTCAAGAACAATAAATAGTTTTGAGTTACAGATGGACTATTCCACTTTCACAAAAAATTTCAGAACTGTTTTCAATTTTTGTATTCCCCAACCTCCCTTGTATGTATAGAAAGAGAAAAGGTAACTGTAGTATAGAGTGACTTTATACTATAGAAGCAGTCGAAACACGACAGCTGAATAAAATGGAGGTCGAGCAGGTTATCTGTGATGAATTTTAAATCAGGTATTTGCATTTATTACCATCTTTATTGAGCAAACTGTATACATTCGCCTTTGTGTATTTATTTTTTTTTAGCGCTTTTTGTTCCCGAAAGGTTTTTATGTTTACAACAAACGTCGTTTCAGGATATGTATTTATTAAAGCTCAGCATCAAAGGCCCATTGTGGCGAATTTGAAAGAAATACTGCTTTAAATGGTAAATTTGAAATGTTCGAAAGTATATTTGGCATTATTTGCTTGTGGGAAGTCAGCTACTGAAATTGCTCATGGAAAGAAATTTTCCTATATTGCCAAATGATCACCGGTTCTACCTACTGAATGAAATTTAGGACAGCTCAAAATTTTTTGTATATAGAAATACATGTACATTTGTAGACATTCATTGTCTGTTAACAGAACAAATATTGGTTGAATGCTTCAACTTTCTATGATAAATTTAAAAAGTCCGTCGCGCAGGGGCTGCGTAAACTAAGCAGATTTCCCACGAGAAGTTATATAGTAGATAAATCTGCCCAATAACACCTGTTGTAGTGAGGTATCTCTAAACCTATTCAAGAGAGACGAGTAGTTATGGAAACGGCCGCCAGAGCTCTCGGCGGAACGTCTCGAACATAGCCGACCCCTGCCGATCATACACAGAATACAAATGCAAATATCTCGGTTAATATTCAAGATAGTGAATAAATGTATAGAACAATATTTATAGTAAATTTAATTTGCAATAAGAATGGTTCAATACGATATTTCGATCCGACGCATAATAACGGATATATTTCGAATTTTCAAAAATCTCCCCTCAAATCCCCCCTCCTACTTTGCCGATTTCAGCCATTAACGATCTTGATCTTTCTTTTTACATAAAACTTTTAAATTTCGAGTTTGGTAACGATCAAACAAAAATTGCGACCGCTAGAGCGTTAGCAGACAAATATTTATATCTATATATATACGGGTATATATATATATATATATATATATATATATATATATATATATATATATATATATATATAATTTTGAACGGACCTCATTTTCGTCATCTCCTGGTTAGGATCGATGGACATTTGAAGAAATTTTTCGAAACTCGCGTCATGAGTACGACCTCAATAGCTGATTTCCCTTAAGGGAAATCTGCTAAAATGTCCATCACGCATTGACTGTGTGAACTAAGCAGATTTCCCACGTGCTGCCAAGGCACACTAGTTATCTAATCTTTCTGGGTATTCTAGCTGAAAAAAAGAAATTACGAATTACCCCTTAATATTTAGTTACGAAAAAAATGTATGGAAGAAGAATTGCATAGCAGCAACAGTTTAACAAGATTGATTTTATGACTTTCAGAATCATAACTACGGAGAAACATTGAATTTTCTAATCCCCCCCCCCTCTATTCCTGATCCAATTTCAAACAATAAAACTATGATCTAAGTGATGGTTCATATTGTTAAATTTCAAGCGCGGTATAGACTAACATTTTCGATACAAGAACTTAAAATTTTACTTGATGGCGTCTTCGCACAGTTTAATCAGCAATAGCAGAACACTTCTGGGAAACTAATCACAGCATCAAATTTGATGAAGTTAAGGTGCTGGCCAAGGTGGACCGATACCAAGAAAGACTAGTTCGAGAAGCCATAGAAATCGCGAAATGCCCATTCGACATCAACAGGGAGGATGGATACAGACACAGCAAACTCTGGAAGCCCGTCATTCCACAGAGACCACGGACAAGAAACATAAACGACGGCATAGCGGGTGAACGACCACCGGAAGAAGTATCCGTAGACACCTGGAGGGAAGACTCCGCCCAAGGAAACCGGACAAGGCCTGAGGTGAACACACACTCTTCAGTCTCAGAGATAGCACTGAGGAAGCTAGAAGCATGTCTAGCGAAACGTTGGCAACTAAAATGCAGACACGGCCAATACCCGAAGACCTTATCAGTATTAATGACCAGGACCGTGGAAGTCTACGAGTTTATTTTAATAAAACTATGATCTAAGTGATGGTTCATATAGTTAAATTTCAAGCGCGGTATAGATTAATATTTTCGATACAAGAACTATCGGAAGACGTCTTCGCACATCGAATTCGCATCTATCTAGCACAATAAAGGCCTCTTGAAAAGAATATTTGGTATTAATCTCAGGCAAGAAACCAATAGCTTCCTTCCTTCATAGTTGTGTTTATTCTTTGCGACAGTGCGCTCTTAGGTCATATGCTCCACCATCAGTGCCCCTGTCACAAGGATGTTACTGGAGCCAAGGTTTCCCTGTGACTAATGTTCATATTCGTCCATGGGTAAAATTGAATCAGGAGTAGGGAGGGGATTGTAGAGGGGAGGGGGTCGATTGGGAATTTCAAATTTATTTTGTACTAGCTCAGTTACCCGGCTTCGCCCTGGAATTCATTTGAGGCTGAACGGTGATGGTATTTTTTTGGCAAGGCTTTACTTTGCACAATATTTTGACATTTACCCGTCCCTGTGTTTAGGGTTTATATCCGTTGTTGCTGTGGATTTTTAAATAATAAAATTATTTTTTTATGTAAGACTTCACTGTCCTCCATATTGTCATATTTCCCGTCTCCTGTGCATTATGCATAGCTTTGTATTATTAAGGTCAAAATATTAACATAGATTTGAATTAATTAATTTAAACACATACCGAGTATTAGAGTATTATTTAGTTCGGGTGAGTATTTTGTGCCAAATAAAATTGTTCACTTCCGCTAAAGGTTTTAGCATATTTCTTGTTTATTATTCGGCATACGAAAAAAGTGTATATAACAAAAGTTACTCTAAATAACAAAGTAAACAACTTTCGTAGGTTCATATTTGCCGAAAAACCAATAGGAAAAGAAATATGGCAATTTTTAAATCCAGGCCTCCCTTACAACCCCCACTCCTGCCCGTCCCTAGAAAAGTTGGTTTAGCTTATTATAATGAAGGCGTTAGTGCAAATACACAGACCGAGTCTTATTTAGTTGGGTTCATTCTTTTGTGCCAAATACTATTGTTGACTCCCGCTATAATTTGTAGCGTATAACGCATTTACACTTCGGTATACGACGAAAGTGTATATAACAAAAGTTACTCTAAATAACAAAATAAACAACTTTTGTGATGTGCATATTCGCCAAAAAAACAATAAGAAACGAAATATCGCTATTTTTAATTTCAGGCCTCTGTTATAACCCCCACTCCTATTCGTCTCAGAGAAATAAATAGTATCCTATGTCCCCTCCTCATAATCGTAACTCATTATAGTATCCTCTAAGCTACCTCCTCACCAATTTTGAGCCATATCGGTAAAGCCGTTCTTGAGTTATAAATAGTGTAACTAACACGACTTTCTTTTATATATATAGATTTTGCCTCTCATCGAAAAATAGTATAGAACTAATCATGATAAAATATTGATGTTCTAAAATGTTTGCTGAACACATAGTTACTCATATAATAAGAGAGTTATTAGTATTTTCTTGTCGTCAATCCTCAGTAGGCCAGTAAGTAAGTTTTATCAGCACGTGGGTAATCTGCTTAGTTTACGCAGCCCCTGCGTGACGGACGTTTTGGTCATCTATTGGGTTTTGGACATTTCGGACATTCAAAAATCGCGAGTGCAACCTCAATAGTGGATTTCCCTCGTTGGAAAACTGCTAAAACTCAAAAATATTTGAAGCAGCGTTTGTTAATTGTTGAAATGAATTTTTCAAAACAATATAACATATTAATTGTCATCTAATGAATATACGGTTTTTAAATTTATTTAAATTGGAAATTGTGGAATACATGAGAGATTGAAGGGGAGAGTGGTATTTGATGAAATAAATAAAAAAAAAAAAAAAGGATCCCTTTCCCCCACTCCTCCTCCATTACCCCTCCCTTTCATCCTTCCCCCACTCCAACCCCATGGCCCCGGGCCGGACATAATGGCCCGACTAATTGCTTCGTATCGCCCAACCATCTGTTCTCTATATCAAACTCTATTTATTGCCGATACATTCACACTCAATAAGCTCCAATGAACTGAGGCAATTTTCTAGAGGATATGCCTAGGAAATTACACCATAGGGAGAGTGGTGGGGGTGGCCAACGATCGGCCAATGAATATAAAGCAGCCTCGCTCCGGGCGTGTATATTTGTCAGCTGGGAGATCTGGCGGGTAAATGCTTATCGAGTCATATGGCAAAGAGCTTAATTTTCTCAATACACATTCATTCACCTTATAAAGCCTCCAGTAACCAAAACTCCCAACGCTATTATAAGGTTGTTCAGCGCAGTCACTCAAAAATCTATGTGATTTCTCAAGCGCTTCAATGACTTCAAATCTTATACTCTACTTTTTAGCAGATTTCCCATAAGGGAAATCAGCTATTGAGGTTGTACTCATGACGGAATTTTCAAAATTTTTCTTCAAATGTCCATCGAACCTACCTAGTAGATGACGAAAATGAGGTCCGTTCAAAACTGTATATATATATATATATATATATATATATATATATATATAAACACACACACACACACACACACACACATATCTATCTATCTATCTATATATTTGTCTCTTTCCGCTCTAGCGGTCGCAATTTTTGTTTGATCGTTACCAAACTCGATATTTAGTCGTTTTATGTAAAAAGAAATATCAAGTTCGTTAACGGCTGAAATCTTACCAGTGGGAGGGGGGTTTAGAGGGAGGATTTTCGAAAATTCGAATTATCTTCGTTACTATACGTCGGATCGAAAAATTGTACAGAATCAATCTTAGTGCAAATTAAATTTACTATAAATATTGTTATATACATTTACTCTCTATCTTGAATATTAACCGAGATATTTGCATTTTTATTAAATCTGGGCGGCTAACGGACGGGTGACTTTCCCGCCAAAAGCTAGTTCAGCCTTTTCGTTAACTGCTTGAGTCTCGTGAAATTTCTCTATTGTAAAACTTCACGAGGGAAATCAGCTTAGTTTGCGCAGCCCCTGCGTGACGGACTTTTTTTATTCGGTTAGCATTATACCCTCTAAGATCCTTGGCTGTCCCAAGTGTTTGCGACAAAAATGTATAAAATAAATGATACTCTTAATAATATAATAAACAATTTTTGTTATTTGCATGTTTGCCGAAAAACCCATTGGAAACGAAATATCACTTTATAATTAAAGGCATTAGAGAAAGTAATACGGGTTTTAAGTTTTATTAAATTTCCCACCGTTCCGAGAAAATTACCAAAGTTATTCTTACATAAGAACCATATCTTGACAATTACAAACACAACAAAAAAAAGTTCGTCATGCAGGGGCTGCGTTAACTAAGCAGATTTCCCACGCGCACGACGTATTTGAATTTATCTCAAAACTAAGAAGTTTAATGAGAGCAATATTTGGTATTTAAGCTTCAAATAAAGTACTTCATAACGTAATAGAATATTGTTAATATGAGACTAGTAGGAGTGGGGCTTTACTGAAGACCGAAAACTAGAAACTGCAAATATCTCTGTTAATAGTCAAGATACTGAAATAATGTGCATAACAACATTTATAGAACATTACATTTGCAATAAGATTGGTTCTATACAATTTTTCGATCCGATGCATAATAAAGGAGATATTAAGAATTTACGAAATCCTCCCCCTCCCTCCCTCGTCCGATTTTAGCCGTTAATAAACTTGATCTTTCTTTGTGTATAAAACGATTATATACCAAGTTTGGTAACGATAAGACAAAAATTGCGACCGCTAGAGCGGTTACAGACAAATATATATATATATATATATATATATATATATATATATATATATCACTTAGAACGGAACATCCGTCTGGCAGACGGGTATAGTTATTCTTTAGTCCGGTCGTGGGGCTCTAATCGGTCGAAAAAGGCTGTGGTCCTAAGGGAGTCTTCAGTTGTCATCCTGGAGTCGAGCCTAGTGGTTCAAGTGCTGATACGACCTGTGTGACTTTGACAGGAAACGTTTTGCTGTGAACCACCCCGTCCTACAGACGGATGTTCCTCTAAGAGCTAAGTTTCTCCTCCGTCCCACAGACGGATGTTCCTCTATGTGCATATTTTATTCATTGCCGTCTATAGGGCGGATGTTCCATAGACTATTATTTATTACTTATAATGATTGTTTTATGATTATATCATAAATGAATAGTTTTCTTCTAAATTAAATGCCCCCCTACATTATTTGATTGCCAATTTATTCCTTTCCTTGCCTTGAATAATTTATTTATTTATTTTTATTTATTTATTATTTCTTTATTTATTTATTTGTGCGGGGTGGGGTTTGTGTTTTCATTTTATTATTTTTTTCTAGTCCAATATTGTTTTTTTTACAATTATTGTGCCAACCGAAGAACACGCCGATGGCCATTGGCAATTTTTTACCATCTTATAGCTGTGGCCTGTTCAAATGCCTACGTCTTAGACGGACACTATAAAAATAAAAAAAATTCTCGATTCGACTTCATGAAAAAGCTTGGAATGCAACTTATTCAGGAGTCATTGAAAGCTCGCCTTACTATTCCAAATCTGCCGTCGGACTTGAAGGCCTTGATACTGAAGTCTCTTGGGGACGAACCTGCAACTCAGTCTTCAAGGTTACGCCTAGTCTAGAACCTTCCGCGACAACGAAAACTGACAAATTGGACAAAAAGAAGAACTGCAGATACTGTCCTTATCAGAAGAACAGAATGACAGCATATAAATGTGTCAATTGTGGGACCCCTAATTGCCTTGAATGTTTAAAAAAAACTGTGCAATACTTGTGTAAACTCAGTGTTGAAGTGATGTAGCCATACAGAATTTTTTTCTCTATTTACTAATGTGGAAGAAAACATATCTATACTTGGCTATATGCTGATTTGACATGAGATTTTCGTACAATGTCTAGTTTTTCTTAAGATTTGGAATTCCTATTGATGGTGGGTTCCTATTGATAAATGTATTATTTTTGAAACATATTTTCCTCTTTGTATATAAATATATATATATATATATATATATATAGATATATATTTATATTATATATACTATATGGTCTATACTATTTTGTATTTTATTATGTAATAAACTGTATTTTCTTTTGCTTTTTAATACTTAGCACTTCTCCTGAATTGAAGTAAAAAAACATGCTCTTTTTCAATAAAAAATGGAAGAAATAATCAAATTATATGTATATACGTGTCTGAGTGAGTGTGTATGTATGTGATTTGTATTATTACACACTTACAAGTAGTGTTTGACGATAATTTATATTATTCTCTAAGGTGAACATATAAAAACCTGTAAAATTAACAATAGTTTCCGAGATTTCAGTGCACACAGTCTGTCAGACGGATGTTCTCCTTAACGTGGTAAAAACGGATGTTCCGTTCTAAGTGATATATATATATATAGTATATATATAGACTATATATATATATAACCATATATATTATATATATATATATATATTATATATATATATATATATATATAGATAGATAGATAGATAGATAGATAAATGTATACAGTTTTTGAACGGACGTTATTTTCGTCATCCCCAAGGTAGGATCGATGGACATTTGGAGAAAAATTTCGAAAATTGCGTCATGAGCACAACCTCAGTAGCTGATTTCCCTTCAGGGAAAGCTCTTTGCTAAAAGGGAGCAAACTTGGTCCAGCCGTTCATGCGTGGTGCCATGCCTAGGGACCTTGCGATACTGGATTCGATCCGATATCTGGTATCGATACCATACTGGTATAAAAGTATCGATACTCCGATAATATCGCATTAAAAGTATCGATACCAAAGGTATCGGTATCGAAACACCTCTGATTATTAAATCAGGTTTTTTAGAAAAAAAAAATTGTGATTTATTACTGTTATAAAACGTCAGTTTTATCTCTTTAAAAACGTTTTCTTGTTTCTTAAAATAAAAAAAAAATTTTTTTTTTTTTGTTTCATTATGGAAGTTTTGGCTCAATTAGCAGTTATCCTTTATCCCTGCATTTGAAATATCGTACTACGCCATAATTTGATTTATTACTCATTATCATGTATTTTATTAACTTTAAATTCGAAATTTTTATTAATTTACTTTTAATGTAATTAGTTGATATTAAATTATAAATCGTTCGATACCGATACTCATCTTTTTGTTGCGATACCGTTGAAATATCGGAAGCATAGTATCGATACCAATACTCCTAGTATCGAAACAAATGTATCGATACCTACCCATATCGGTAGTATCGCAACGTCCCTAGCCATCCCCAAGGGGAATTGGCATTCTAATATATATATATATATATATATATATATATATATTAGTCATCTCCCACTTTGTAGGATAGTTGGATATTTGATGAAATCGTTTGAGGCATCATAAACAGTACCTCAATAGCTGATTTTGCTTCAGCGGAAAATCACTTTAAAAGAAGCAATTTACAGGTAAGGAGGGCCTTTAGTAAATCAAACACCTAGTTAAAAGTTTTACTTTAATAGCGGAGTGTTTTTGTAAGAGTTTGACCAAGCCTTGCTTATTTGGCAGTTTGAATGGAGTGTCATGGTTATTCTATGTTCAAGCCCTGCTCTTCATAAATGTGTTAGCCAAGTACCGGCCAAGTCCACTTAGGGACTTGATATTCTTAGTTAGGGATTCTTTGCCCCGCGAATATATTACAACAAGGAATATCCTTTTTTAAAGTATAACCGCGGGTCCTCCAAGAATTCCTTAAAGTTTCCCAAACAAAAGGAGTCGGAGAATATATACAAGCTTATTAAACCGATGTGACATAATTAATCTGTCGCCTCAGACTTAATTCTGTAAGCTCCAAGACATTGAATATTGGACGAATAGAAGTGAGGGTTTAAAAATGGCTGAAAGAAAAAAAAAACA
Organism: Riptortus pedestris; assembly: GCA_019009955.1. Classification (NCBI taxonomy): domain Eukaryota; kingdom Metazoa; phylum Arthropoda; class Insecta; order Hemiptera; family Alydidae; genus Riptortus; species Riptortus pedestris. The sequence continues at coordinate 12,394,383 of CM032228.1, forward strand.
TTCTGTAACGCAGGGGCTGCGTAAACTAAGCAAATTTCCCACGCGAAGGTTTACAATAGATAAACATACATACAGGTAACACTACATTCACCTGTTAAGTGAATAAATACTGACGGCAACGAGAAATCTTTCAGTCAATGCAATGTACTTTAAACTACTACTTTAAAATGTACTACTTTTAAAAGCTTCCCGCAAACGTATTTGCACAAAAAAGTTTGAACCACAACATGTCAAAGGTTGCCCATACCTGTAATTAGATGCTAGTGTTTATGTATATGAGATGTGAAGAAGGGTGGAGGGCGGGTGGTTTGAGGTTGCTGAAGGGCTGAATAACTGATAAAAATTAAAAAAATACTTGTTGGTTTCTCATTCAATAATAGAGAAAATAGTCTCGTCACGCAGCGGGGTACTGACCGTAAACTAAGCGGATTTCCCCACGTGATAGTTTTACAATAGGGAAATATGCCTGTAATAACCAACTGTAGTAGTAGTAGTAAGAAAACCTCTAAAGCCTAAAAACATTATTTATGGGCGTAGTCCGTCGCCGTACCGCGTCCGTAATAATCCCAGTATGTAGTAGTTTCCCTAGCCCCACAAAAAACAGTTGACCTAACCTCTAAACCTATTCAACGTGAGGGACGAATAGTTATAGAAAAAAGAATACGGCCACCAAGAGGTCTCTCGGCGGAAAGTCCGAACATAGCCTAGTGACCACACGCAGAATACAAATGCAAATATCTCGGTTAATATTCAAGATACAGAATAAATGTATAGAACAATATTTCTAGTAAATGTAATTTGAAATAAGATTTATTCTATACAATTTTTCGATCCGACGCATAATAACGGAGATATTTTGAATTTTCACAAATCCCCCCTTTAAACCCCCCCCTCCCACTGGTCCGATTTCAGCCATTAACGAACTTGATCTTCCTTTTTACATAAAACGATTAAATTCCGAGTTTTGGTAAAGATCAAATAAGAATTGCGACCTCTAGAGCGTTAACAGACAAATATATACTATATATATATATATATATATATATATATATAATATATATATATTTATATAATTTTGAACGGACCTCATTTTCGTCATCTCCTGGGTAGGATCGATGGACATTTGAAGAAATTTTTCGAAACTCGCATCATGAGTACGACCTCAATAGCTGATTTCCCTTAGGGGAAATTTGCTAAAAATGTATAGAACGATATTTATAGTACACTTAATTTGAGATAAAGTGGTTTTATAGAACTTTTCGACCGGAAATATAGTAACGGAGATATTTTGAATTTTCAAAATTATCCCCTTCTAAACCCACCGCTTCCCCCGAACGTGATATTTATTTTTGCATGAAACTATAATATATCGAGTTTGTTATCGATAAAACTATAATTGAGACCACTAGAGCTGTAACAGACATTTATATAGTTTTATAGATCTCTCTCTCTCTCTCTCTCTCTCTCTCTCTCTCTATATATATATATATATATATATATATATATATATATATATATATATATATACAATTTTAAACGGACCTCATTTTCGTTATTCCGAATTGTTTTGAAAAATTCATTTCAACAATTAACAAACGCTGCTTCAAATATTTTTGAGTTTTAGCAGTTTTCCAACGAGGGAAATCCACTATTGAGGTTGCACTCGCGATTTTTGAATGTCCGAAATGTCCATCGGTTCTACCTAATAGATGACCAAAAAGTCCGTCACGCAGGGGCTGCGTAAACTAAGCAGATTTCCCACTTGAAGTTTTACAATAGAGAAATCTGCCTAATAACAACAGTAGTAGTAAGGAATCTCTAAACCTATTCACGAGGGACGAACAGTTACGGAAACGGCCACCCTAGCTCTCGGTTGAAAGTCACGAACATAGCCGACTCCTGCCGATCACACACACAATACAAATGCAAATATCTCGGTTGATATTCAAGTTACAGAATAATTGTATAGAACAATATTTCTAGTACATTTAATTTGCAATACGATTGGTTATATACAATTTTTTGATCAGACGTATGGTAACGGAGAAATTTCGAATTTTCGAAAATCCCCCACTCTAAACTCCCCCGAGGTCCGATTTCAGCCATTAACGAACTTGATCTTCCTTTTTACATAAAACGATTAAATTCCGAGTTTGGTAACGATCAAACAAAAATTGTGACCGCTAGAGCGTTCACAGACTAATATATATATATATATATATATATATATATATATATATATATATAAAAATATATTTATATATATACTAAGCCATTTACCCGGCTTCCGCCCGGAAATTCATTTGAGGCTGAATGGTGATGGTATTTTTTAGCAGGCTTTACATTGCACAATATTTTGACATTTACTCGTCTCAGTGTTTAGGATTGATACCCATCTTTGCTGTGGATTTGCTAATAATAGAATTATTTGTTCGATAAGGCTTCACAGTCTTCGATATTTTTATATTTCCCGTCTCTTATACATGTAAATATTGTGAATTTTTATTTTCAGGCCGCCCTTATAACCCCCCTCTCGTTCGAACCTAAAAATTTTAATATAACTTATAAACATGGAAGAATTAATGCTAATTGACATACCGAGTTTTGTTAAGTTCGGTTCAGCCGTTAGTGCCCGCTAATTAAAACTTTAGCGTATAACTCATTTATACTTAGGTATACGACAAAGGTATATAAAACAAAAGTTACTCCAAATAACAAAATAAACAACTTTTGTTATGTTTATATTTGCGGAAAAACCAATAGGAAACGAAATATAGCTATTTTTAATTTCAGGCTTCTCTTAGGCCTGTGTTATAACCCCCACTCCTGCCCATCCCTAAAAATGTTGGTATGGCTTATTATAATGAAGGCCTCACTGCTAATACACATACTGAGTTTTATTTAGTTCGGTTGAGTCTTTTTTGACAAATAATATTGTTGACTCCCGCTATAATGTTTAGCGTATAACGCATTTAAACTTCGGTATACGACAAAAGTGTATATAACAAAAGTTACTCTAAATAACAAAATAAACAACTTTTGTTATGCGCATATTTACCAAAAACCAATAGAAAACGAAATATCGCTATTTTTAATTTCAGGCTTCCCTTATAACCCCCACTCCTGTTCGTCTCAGAGAAAATTAATATAGCCTAAAGTCTAAGTTGGGTTAGTAGTAATATACATACTAAGTTTCATAAAATTCGGTTTAGCCGTTTATGCGTGAAAAGGTAACAAACAAACAAACACACACAAAAGAAACAAAATGCAGTTATGGTGTCTATGACATGTGAAACGAAAAGTAATCGTGAAATTTCGCGAAAAACATCAATGTACAGACAGAGGTTACAATTTTTTTTATATATATATATATATATATATTTATATATATATATATATATATATATATATATATATATCAATTTTGAACGGACCTCATTTTCGTCATCTCCTGGGTAGGATTGATGGAGATTTGAAGAAATTTTTCGAAAATCGTGTAATGAGTACGACCTCAATAGCTGATTTCCCATAAGGGAAATCTGCTAAAAGTCCCTTGCGAGGATTTACAATAGATAAATTTACATAATGGTAACACAACCGCCAATATTAAAGCAATGAATACAAAGGGTAATGAGAAATCTTTCAGTCAAATTACAAGTTAATAATCTTGACAATGGAAAGCGTCTGAATTGTAAACAACGGGGCCATAGAACCTCGCAGAACTGAATAGATAGATAGAAATCTCTAGACCGGAAAGAAAAACAATTAAATGAAACATATCTGAATATGACATATTCATTTTTTTGATAACTCTTTACTATATCTAGTATTACATTTCACAAGTTCGTTACTAGTAAATCAAATGTTATGTTTACTGAGTGTATTAAACCTGCTCCGCAACCCACACGGCTACCACAAACCTCGAAATGAGCTTATCAGCAGATTTACCTTAAGTCTTAAATACTAACCGAGATATTTGCATTTATATGAACTCTGTGGTCGGGTATAGTTCGGATTAGGTCGGCCGTTTCCGTAACCACTCGGCTCAGGTGGAAGCTTCTTCTAACCTTACCTGTCGTTTCTAACCTTACCTCACCTTCGTTACTTTGTGTGATTTATGCAAATACGTTCTGTTCATCCGCCCCTCTCCCCTTATTTATTTCTTGGACTACTAAAATTTGAGTTATTAAAATATAAATTATTCTTACAATTCAGAAGCCGTTTCAGTTGGGAATTTATTTTAATTAACTGAAAGATTTCTCATTACCGTTTGTATTTAATCAAGGTGGTGTTGTGCTACTAGTATGCAGATTTCTCTATTGTAAAACGTCACGTGGGAAATCTGCTTAGTTTACGTAGCCCCTAAATGACGGAATTTTTTTTTTCTTTTAATAGTTTTCCCTCAAGGGAAATCAGCGATTGAGGTCTTACTCATGAAGCAATTTTCCAAATTTTTCTTCAAATCTCCATCGGTCCTACCTAGTAGATGACGACAATAAAGTCCGTTCAAAACTATATATATATATATATATATACTAGCTCAGATACCCGGCTTCGCTCGGGAATTCATTTGAGACTGCATGGTGATGGTATATTTTTGGCAAGGCTTTACTTTTCACAATATTTTGACATTTACCCGTTCCAGCGTTTAGGGTTAATACCCGTTGTTGGCATTTGTTAATAATAAAATTATTTTTTTATGTAAGACTTCACTGTCCTGCATATTGTCATATTACCCGTCTCCTGTGCATTATGCATAGATTTGAATTATTAAGGAGAAAATATTGACATACATTTGAATTAATTTTTTCAGGTGAGGTACCTGGTAGTTCATATTGAAAAGAAGTATTGAGCAAATTTCTCTAAATAACAAAATAAACAACTTTTGTTATGTGCATATTTGACGAAACCCCAATAGGAAATCATTATTATTAATTTCAGGCCTTCTTTTATAACCCCCACTCCTGCCCGACAGTAGAAATGTTAGTATGGCTTATTATAAGGAAGGCGTTTGTGCTAATACACATACTGAGTGTTTTATTTAGTTCGGTTGAGCCAAATAAAATTGTTGTCTCCCGCTATAATTTTTAGCGTATAACGCCTTTATACTTCGGTATACGATGATAGTGTATATAAAAAAAAGTTTCTCTAAATAACAAAATAAACACCTTTTGTTATGTGCATATTTGCCGAAAATGTAATAGGAAACGAAATATCGCTATTTTTAATTTCAGGCTTATTTTAAAACCCCCACTCCTGCCCGTCCCCTAGAAATGTTAGCATAGCTTATTATAATGAAGGCGTTAGTACTAATTCACATACCCAGTTTGGTTTAATTCGGTTGAGTAGTCTTTAGTGCCAATAAAAAATAGTGGACTCCCGCTAGTAATTTTTAGCGTATAACGCCTTTATACTTCGGTATACGATGATAGTGTATATAAAAAAAAGTTTTCTCTAAATAACAAAATCAACACCTTTTGTTATGTGAATATTTGCCGAAAATGTAATAGGAAACGAAATATCGCTATTTTTAATTTCAGGCCTTCCTTATAACCCCCACTCCTGCCCGTCCCCTAGAAAAATGTTAGCATAGCTTATTATAATGAAGGCGTTAGTACTAATTCACAATACCCAGTTTGGTTTAAATTCGGTTGAGTTCCTTAGTGCCAAATAAAATTGTGGACTCCCCGCTATAGTTTATAGCGGTATAACTCATTTATCTTTCCGTATACGGCAAAAGTGCATATAACAAAAGTTCCTCTAAATAACATAATAAAGAACTTTTGTAATGTGCTATATTTGCTGAAAAAAGCAATAGGAAACGAAAATATCGCTATTTTAAATTTCAAGCCTCCCCTATAACCCCCACTCCTGCCCGTCCCTAGAAATGTTACTATGGCTTATTATAAGGTAATCGTTTTTAGTATTAATTCACATAGCGAGTTTGGTTTAGTTCGGTTTAGTCTTTTGTGCCAAATAAAATTGTGGACTCCACGCTATAGTTTTTAGCGTATAACTCATTTATACTTCCGTATACGGCAAAAGTGCATATAACAAACGTTACTCTAAATTACAAAATAAACAACTTTTATTATGTGCATATTTCCTGAAAAATCAATAGGAAACGAAATATCGCCATTTTTAATTTCAGGCCTCCCTTTTAACCCCCACTCCTGTTCGTCTTAGAGAATATAATATAGCCTAAAGTCTAAGTTGGGCTAGTAGTAATATACATTCCAAGTTTCATAAAAATCGGTTCAGCCGTTTATGCGTGAAAAGGTAACAAACAAACAAACAAACAAATAAACAAACAAACAAATAAACAAACAAACAAACAAACAGACACCAAAGAAACAAAATACAGTTATGGTGTCTATGACATGTGAAACGAAAAGTTATCGTGAAAATTCGCGAAAAAAATCAATGTACAGACAGAGGTTACAATTTTATATATATATAGATATATATCGCTCTAACGGCCCCATTTTTCTTTGGTCGTTGTCAAACTTGATATTAAGTCGTCTCAGTCAAAAAGTCCGTCACGCAGGGGCTGCGTAAACTAAGCAGATTTCCCACGTGAAGTTATACAATAGAGAAATCTCCATAGGAGAGCCGAACGGTTACGGCAAAGGGCCGAACTAGCTTTTCGCGGGAAATTCAAAAATCCGGTATCGGCCCAAATTTCATAAAAATGCAAATATCTCCGTTAATATTCAAGATAAGGAAGAAATCTATAAACAATATTTATAGTAAATTTAATTTGCAATAAGATTGATTCTGTACAATTTTGTGATCCGACGTATAGTAACGGAGATATTTCGATTTCTCGAAGATCCTCTCCTCTAAACCCCCCCTCCCACTGGTCCGATTTCAGCCGTTAACGAACTTGATCTTTCTTTTTACATAAAACGACTAAATTTCGAGTTTGGTAACGATCAAACAAAAATTGCGACCGCTAGAGCGGTAACAGACAAATATATATATATATATATATATATATATATATATATATATACAGTTTTGAACGGACCTCATTTTCTTCATCTCCTGGGTAGGATCGATGGACATTTGAAGAAAAATTTCGACCAGGGGAGAGGGGAGTTTAGAGGGGAGGATTTTCGAAATATCTCCGTTACTATGAGACAGATCGGACAAGTGTACAGGATAAAATGAAAATTGAATGTATTATAATTATTGTTATATATATTTATTCAATATCTAGAATATTAACCGAGATATTTGTATTTTTCAGTTTTCAGCCTTCAGCAAACACCCATTTCTACTCGTTTTATATGAGCAATTCTCTATTATATAATCTACAATATAAATATTGTTTTCCAAAGACCTTTATTATACGAGATTGATGCGAATATATTCTTGTGACCCACCCCCATCTTAAATTTTTGGACTACTAAAATTTGATTGATTGAGATAAAAGTTATTCTGATTCATTATAAATTACAGTACTAGGTATAGTACATAGTTTTCAATAAAATGAATATGTTATATTCTGATATGTTTCAGTTATTGTTTTTCTTTCCTGTGAGCCGTTGGCAGACCTGTTTGTTTACATTTGAGACGCTTCCCGCCGACAGGGGAAAGATTTCTTATTACCGTTTGTATTTATTCACTTAATATTCACGGTGGTGTTGTGTTAGCAGTATGTAGGTTTATCTATTACTAATCTTCACGAGGGAAATCTGCTTAGTTTTCGAAGACCCTGCGTGATGGACTTTTTCATTTTGATAAGTATTTTTGTCTGTCTTTGTAACCATACCCTACCACGCCTTATAAAACAACGGACAATCATATTCCGTTGCTCTTTGAAAAACAAACCTGAAGGTATACTCCGTTTGGAGAGAGAGAAGAGAGAGAGAGAGAGAGAGAGTGAGAGAGAGAGAGAGAGAAAATAATTCCCGTGAGGGAAATCAGCTATTGAGGTCATACACATTATGCGATTTTTGAAGAATTTCCTCAAATGCCCATTGATGTTACCTAATTGACGAGACGAAAATGAAGTATATATATTTGTTTGCTATAGTTCTAGCGATCGCAATATTTGTTTGATCGTCACCAAACTCGATATTTAAACGTTTTATGTAAGAATATAGACCAAGTTTGTTAATGCCTGAAATCCGACTTATGGGAGGGTTGGTTGAGAGGGGGAAATTAGAAAATTCTTAATATCTACGTTATTATGCGACTGATAAAAAAAATAATCTATAGAACCAATCTTATTGCAAATTTCCTGTTCTATTAATGTTGTTATATACGTTTGTTTCACTATCCTGATTATTAACCGAGATGTCTACATTGTTTAGTTTTCGCCCTTCAGTAAACCCCCACTCCTACTCATGTCATATTAACAACGAGCTATTGTATTATTAAAATCTTAATTTGAGTCCTTTAAACAAAATATTGTTCCCATTGAATCTTTACTTTTTTAGATAAATGCAAATACGTGAACAAGTTGGAAATATGATAGGTTATCGCAGCCCCTCCGTAACGGACTTTTTTACATAGAAACAGGGAATATTCGGTGTGATGAGGTCACAAGAGTGTTATAGCCGCACCTGGGAAATCTGCTCAGGTTGCACAGCACCTGCGTGACGGAATTTTATTCATAGAAAATGGGAATATTCGGTGTGGTGAGGTCACAATAGTTTTATAGCTGCATCAGGGATATCTGCTCAGGTTGCACTGCAACTGCGTGAAGGACTTTTTTACATAGGAAGAATGGAATATTCGGTGTGGTGAGGTCACAATAGTTTTATAGCTGCATCAGGGATATCTGCTCAGGTTGCACTGCAACTGCGTGAAGGACTTTTTTACATAGGAAGAATGGAATATTCGGTGTGGTGAGGTCACAATAGTTTTGTAGCCGCACCTGGGAAATCTGCATCAGGTCGCACTGCAACTGCCGTTGAAGGGACTTTTTTACATAGGAAACAAGGGAATATTTCGGTGTGATTGAGGTCCACAATTGTTTTATAGCTGCATCAGGGAAATCTGCTCAGGTCGCACAGCAAATGCGTGAAGGATTTTTTTACATAGAAAATGGGAATATTCGGTGTGATGAGGTCACAAGAGTTTTATAGCTGCGCCTGGGAAATCTGCTCAGGTTCCACAGCACCTGCGTGACGGAATTTTATTCATAGAAACAGGGAATATTCGGTGTGATGAGGTCACAAGAGTTTTGTAGCCGCACCTGGGAAATCTGCTCAGGTCGCACAGCAAATGCGTGAAGGACTTTTTTACATAGAAAATGGGAATATTCGGTGTGATGAAGTCAAAAGAGTTTTATAGCTGCAGCTGGGAAATCTGCTCTGGTTGGACAGCAAATGCGTGACGGACTTTTTTTTACATAGAAAATGGGAATATTCGGTGTGATGAGGTCACAAGAGTTTTATAGCTGCGCCTGGGAAATCTGCTCAGGTTCCACAGCACCTGTGTGACGGAATTTTTCTTCTGAGAGATATTCCTGTGAAACATTGTTGTAGGAAGTGGGAAGAAGTTGTCAGCTGTAGTCAAGTGTGGGCTGGGTGAAGGGCTGCCTAAAGGCAATTAGCCGATCAAGTGCCCACTTCCAGGAAGGAGGGCAACAATATGTGCCTCTCCTCTCTTCCTCTCCTCATTCTCAAAAACAAAAATTATAATCAACAACACGCCCATCCTTTATTTTGGAGAAAGAAAAAGGAAGAAATAATAAAAACAGTAGAATCCCGCGGACGCAGGGGCTGCGTAAAAGAAGCAAATTTTCCAAGGTCTTGTATAGCACACTACTCATCTCATCTCACCACATTCTCTATTTATATGGAAAAAAACACACCAATGAGTAGAAGGGGGGAGGGTAACTAAAAGCAGTATACAAGAAACTGCCAATAACTCGCTTAATAATTCAGTTACGAAAAAGTGCATAGAATAACAATTATAGAACATTAATAGATTAACAAGATCGGTCTTAATTCATTTTACGATCCGACTCATAATAACGGAGATATTTTGAATTTTCGAATTCCCTCCTCCTCTATACCCCAGCCATTCTAAGGCCGATTTTATTCAATAAGCAAGCCTCGACTGAAATGGTTATTTATTTATTTATTTATTTAGTTTACTTAGGTGTGTCGCAATTTAAGCGATTCACACATTTTCTTGGAACTGGTTAATTATTGAGTATGGTAGAGAAAAAGTTAACATTTTCGAGTAAAGATTGAAAATCTTAATTGATGTCTACACATAACGTATTTGCATGCGACTCACAAATTTATAGTTCAATCATAACCATATTTGTTCTTAAACCTTGGAATGAAGTGGTTCATGTTATTAATAGCTTATTGCAAATGTGAAAGTAGCAGGAGTGCTGGTTTACTGAACTCTGAAAACTAAAAAAATCCAAATATCTAAGTAAGCTCTCAAGATGCTGAAAAAATACATATGTCAAAACATTAATTGAACATTAAATTTGCAACAAGACTGGTACTATTTACATTTTCGATCCGGAAGTTTTTAGAATTTTGGAAATCCCCCACCTCCCATTGGTCAGAACTTGGTCGTTCTTTTTACATAAAACGATTAATTATCGAGTGTGGTAACGATACAACAAAAATTGCGACCGCTAGAGTATTAACACACAAATATATATGTGTGTGTGTATATAAAATTTTCTCAAATGTTTATCGTTCCTGTACAGGAGATGACAAAATTATATATATATATATATATATATATATATATATATATATATATATATATATAATTTTGATCATTTTTGTCATCTCCTGTACAGGAACGATAAACATTTGAGAAAATTTTTCGAAAATCGTGGCATGACTACGACCTCAATAGCTAGAAACATCTCACATGCAGGGGTGTCCTCATTATGTACTTCCTAGGAACAATATATTCTTAGTAAGGATATATATGTAGGATATATGGATATATATATATATATATATATATATATATATATATATATATATATATATAAATATATATAGGAGGGAAGGAATTTCTGTAATTCATAACATCTCCGTTTTATACGTTGAATCGAAAAAGATCATATAACCAATTTTATTGTTCATAAAATGAATATGAAAATAAAATTTACTGTTCCTTGAATGTTGTTATGTACATTTTTTTTTACCTATCTCATTCTTAATCAAGATATTTGTATTTTTTAGTTTTCGGCCTTCAGTAAACTCCCACTCCTACTTATGTCATATTAATAAAAAGTCCGTCACGCAGGGGCTGCGTAAACTAAGCTGATTTCCCACGTGAAGTTTTACAATAGAGAAATCTGCCTAATAACAACTGTAGTAGTAAGAAACCTGTAGAACTATTCATGAGGGACGAATAGTTATGAAAACGGCCGCCAGAGCTCACGGCGGAAAGTCCGAACATAGACTGCTGTCGAGCACACGCAGAATACAAATGCAAATATCTCAGTTAATATTAAAGATACAGAATTAATATATAGAGCAATATTTATAGTAAATTTAATTTGCAATAAGATTGATTCTGTAACCTTTTTCGATCCGACGTATAGTAACGGAGATATTTCGAATTTTCGAAAATCCTCCCCTCTAAACCCCCCCCCCCTCCCACTGGTCTGATTTCAGCCGATAACGAACATGATCTTTTTTTTACATAAGAAAACTAAATATCGAGTTTGGTAACGTTCAAACAAAAATTGCGACCGCCAGAGCGGTCACAGACAAATATATATATATATATATATATATATATATATATATATATATATATATATATATATATATATATATATATATATATATATACAGTTTTGAACGGACCTCATTTTCGTCATCTCCTAGGTAGGATCGATGGAATATGAAGAAAAATCTCGAAAATTCCGTCATGAGTACAACCTCAATAGCTGATTTCCCTTAGGGGAAATCTGCTAAAAGCTGTTATATTATGAATCACACAATTTCCAAATCCAAATATTGTTCTTATTGAGCTTTTACGGTTTGAGGTAAATTCAAAAACACGACGCACGTGGGAAATCTGTTTTGTTCACGCATCCCCTGCGTGACGGACTTTTCTCTCGTTAATGCGATTTGATTAACGTTACACCAGACCCTCTGACTGATGTTATAGTCAAATGTAGGCTGAGGCAGGGCATACTCCTGTAATTCCAATGTCGTTCATCTTCCTGATGAGGGCTCTAGTGTGTAGTCCGGTCCGTCGTTGGGGGGGGGGCAAATGACGGCTATTTACCCTCGGAATATTTTATCTTCCTAGACGCCATCATCATCAGTCAATGGAAGCTCTGTGTCTCCGGGATTGAATAAAAATGGCTGGGGTTTCTCCGTCGTTGAGACAGCGGCTTAAGTTGGCCAATTTTCGGCTCTCAAGCAAAAATTGCAAAGTAAAAAAGAAGTCCGTCACACAGGGACTGCATTAACTAAGGTGATGTCTAGGTGTCACGCATTTGCATTAACCTCAAAACTCAGTTCAATGGGAACTATATTTGGTATTTCGGATTGAAATAAAGTGCTTCTTAGTGTTGCGAAAACTACGTATATGAAAAATTAAACTCAGTTAATCACATATTAGCAGATTTCCCTCAAGGGAAATCAGCTATTGAGGTCCGGTCAAAACTGTATGTATATATCTTCATTATTAACTGAGATATGCGCATTTATTAGTTTTCCACCTTTAGTAAACCACCACTCAGACTCAATGTCATTGCAGCTTATTTGAAGCCGAAATACCAAATATATTTCTCATTGAACATGTACTTTTTGAGATAAATGCAAATACGTGGCGCACGTGGGAAATCTGCTTAGTTAACGCATCCCCTGCGTGACGGACTTTTTTAGAAGCACGAAGTAGGTCAAAGAGGTCTAGATCGTTCTCGGCAATACCCGTCGTGTCTCGGCGTTCCCCTTTGAAGTTAACCGCCCGGCTATAAAAGCGGCTCAGCTCGTCCCAAGAGTGAGTTTGTTCTCAGCACTCTTCAAGTGATCAACAGTGCGTTCAGTCGTGCTTTCGTGAACTGTGCGTATTAGTAGCAGTTGGGTAAAGTGTTTTATGCGAAGAACCGTGTTGTGCCGTGATACTGTAAAAAGAAAAAGCTGTGCTTAAGCAAAGGACAGTGCAATGCCGTTATCTTTGAGAAGATCAGTGCAGTGCCGTGTTTTTATGAGCTTCAGTGATCGTGAGTGAGTTATTGGTCAGTGCAGTAAGAAGATCAGTGAAGCCATCAGTGCATACTGTGAGTAGTGCATTGATAAATAAATTGTGCAGTGATAAAAACTGATGAAGCTTGTGTGTGTTTAGTTTTGCAAGTCAAAAGAACTCTAATAAACAACGGTTATTACTGATTTTGTAGTAAACGTAACAATATTATAACAGCTTATTGTTAATATGACGAGAGTAGGATTGGTTGTTTACTGAAGGACGGCGATTTATGACAACTAGATCATATTTACGTCAGCTCGTGAGAAGGATCGATGGACATTAGAAGAAATGTTTTGAAAATCGCATCAGGAGTACCACCTCAATATTGATATATATATTTCGAATTTCCGATCCCCTTCCCCTCGCTGGTCCAATAGGAAGCAATTAACGACTTTGATTTTTAATTTTACATAAAACGTTTTAATATGGAGTTATGAAACGAACAAACAAAAATTACGTTCAACGAATCTCATTTTCGTTATCTTCTGATTTGGATAGATGTGCATTTGAAGAAATTATTCGTAGACAGTGTCATAAGTACAACCTCAAAAGCTGACTTCCTTTCAAGGGAAATTTGCCCAAAAATATAAATCCAATATAAATAATTCCCTTCCATGATTGTTGAGAAGCAGTAAGTGAATCAGTTAAGTAATTAATAATTTTTATCTTCCTGGAGACAATATTTTCTTTATATTTTCAGTTTTCCCCAATTTCTCTTGGCTTAAGTTAATTTTTAATTTTCTTACTCAAGAGAATATGTAAGTATATTTTTGCCTCTCAGGTGTGGGCTTAAAAGAAGGAATTTTCGAATTATCTCCGTTATTATGCGTCGGATTGAAAAATCGTATAGAACCAGTCTTGTCGAAATTGTAATTTTCTATAAATGTTGCAATGTACGTATTTTCACTATCTTTAGTATTATTTTCATTTTATAGTTTTGAGCCTTTAGTAAATCCCCACTCCTACTCTTGTCATATTAACAATAAGCTGTTATATTATGAAGCACGTTATCTGAAACATAAATACCTAATATTGTTCTCATTGAACATTTTGAGATAAGTCCAAATACGTGGCACACTTGGGAAATCTGCTAAGTTTACGCAGCCCCTGCGTGAAGGATTTTTTCTTAACTCAAATACTAATCGAGTTATTCAAACTATCTACTGTTGTACAATATTTGAGATATAACAATAAACAACAACCATGTTTTGGATCTGACTATAATTATCACAACAACTTATGGAGGACTTGATTAATTTCTCATATGAACAAATGCATTTATAGTGTTTAACGAATAAATCATATTAAACGAAGTATAAATACCAAAAATTGTATTCAAGAGACCTTTATTAAACGAGATATATGCAAATATGTCCTGGTGACTCCCCTCCCCCCCGTCTTAAGGCTTTGGACTACAAAAATTTGATTGAGATAATAATCAGAATAATTATTCTGACTCATTATTAATTACAGTACTAGATATAGTGAATAGTTCTCAATAAAATTAATATGTTATATTCTAAAATATTTCAGTAATTGTTTTTCTTTCCGGTGTGAGGCGGGCAATAATCCATTCGCATTATTGTCCATTTCGAGGACACTTTTAACACCTTTTTAAGAGAGCCATCAAATTAGAAAGGACAAAGGAGATGCTTCCTGAGGTAGAAATGCCGGCAGAAAGGTGTCTTGGATTTCGATTAAAGATTCATGACTTGTCCCTACCCTCTGCACCTTTCTATCTTCTCCGGGGAAATGGACACCTTTCTTCTTTCTTAGCGAATAAAAAAAAAATGTCCTTCTGTATTTTCTTCTCAGCTGAAGCTGCAAGCGAATCAATGCTTCTCCTTCTTTCTCTTTAAATGGTGTCTTGAGAATAGTCCGTGAGTAGTCAATAATATAGGAGTATACATATCCCTTATTTTATCATGATCTTGAAGTAATACAATATAACTAACTGTAATTACTAATGTGTAAACCAATTAGTCAATCGAACTGAACTTGTAGTTTAGTATATAACATTATTAGTCGCTTTGAACATAAACCACTGAACTTACTATAGTATAAACCAAGTATCAAAGCCAAATACGCTAACATTCTAAACTATAGATCATCCTAGTGCTTGTAATTTAAGTGTCTTAAATACTGTGTTTATAACCAATGAGTAGTAGCACTGTAGTATGTAGTATCATAGTATATTATAGTTGTCACTGACTTCGTAGTATAACATTCTAAACGATACTATGTAAAATAGTATTAACCAATGAGTAGTAGCACTGTAGTATGTTGTATCATAGTATATTATAGTTGTCACTGACTTCGTTGTATAACATTCCAAACGACTCTATGTATAATAGTAATAACCAATGAGTAGTAGCACTGTAGTATGTTGTATCATAGTATATTATAGTTGTCACTGACTTCGTAGTATAACATTCTAAACGATACTATGTAAAATAGTATTAACCAATGAGTAGTAGCACTGT
Source organism: Riptortus pedestris (assembly GCA_019009955.1). Classification (NCBI taxonomy): domain Eukaryota; kingdom Metazoa; phylum Arthropoda; class Insecta; order Hemiptera; family Alydidae; genus Riptortus; species Riptortus pedestris. Next base: position 12,410,072 of record CM032228.1, read on the forward strand.
AGTATGTTGTATCATAGTATATTATAGTTGTCACTGACTTCTTAGTATAACATTCCAAACAACTCTATTTATAATAGTATTAACCAATGAGTAGTAGCACTGTAGTATGTTGTATCATAGTATATTATAGTTCAATCTCTGCCTACTTAGTATAGAATTACAAACGACTCTATGTAAAATAGTATTAACCAAGGAGTAGTAGCACTGTAGTATGTAGTATCATTGTATATTATAGTTGTCACTGATTTCGTAGTATAACATTCTAAACGATACTATGTAAAATAGTATTAACCAATGAGTAGTAGCACTGTAGTATGTTGTATCATAGTATATTACAGTTCAATCACTGACTTCTTAGTATAACATTCCAAACAACTCTATTTATAATAGTATTAACCAATGAGTAGTAGCACTGTAGTATGTTGTATCATAGTATATTATAGTTGTCACTGACTTCGTAGTATAACATTCTAAACGACACTTTGTAAAATAGTATTAACCATTGAGTAGTAGCACTGTAGTATGTTGTATCATAGTATATTATAGTTCAATCACTGACTTCTTAGTATACCATTCCAAACAACTCTATTTATAATAGTATTAACCAAGGAGTAGTAGCACTGTAGTATGTTGTATCATAGTATATTACAGTTCAATCACTGACTTCTTAGTATAACATTCCAAACAACTCTATTTATAATAGTATTAACCAATGAGTAGTAGCACTGTAGTATGTTGTATCATAGTATATTATAGTTGTCACTGACTTCGTAGTATAACATTCTAAACGACACTATGTAAAATAATATTAACCAAATAGTAGTAGCACTGTAGTATACAGAATCATAATATATTATAGTAGAATCACTGACTTCTTAGTATTGTATTCCAAACGACTCTATGTATAATAGTATCAACGAATGAGAAGTAGCACTGTAGTATGTAGAATCATAATATATTATAGTGGAATCACTGACTTCTTAGTATTGTATTCCAAACGACTCTATCTATAATAGTATCAACTAATGAGAAGTAGTACTGTAGTATGTAGAATCATAATATATTAAAGTGGAATCACTGACTTCTTAGTATTGTATTCCAAACGACTCTATCTATAATAGTATCAACCAATGAGAAGTAGTACTGTAGTATGTAGAATCATAATGTATTAAAGTTCAATCACTGGCTTTGTTGTACATCTATCTAAACGACTATATTTATAATAGTATCAACCTATGAGTAATAGTACTGTAGTGTATAGTATTGTACTATACGACAGTTCAACCAGCCGCTTTGTAACAGATAATTCTAAACGACTATATTTATAACAGGTGAGTAGTAGTGCTGTAGTACATAGTATCATATAATATTATACTTCAACTACTGACTTCGTAGTATAACATTCAAAAAGACTGTATTTATAATAGTATCAACCCATGATGAGTAATTGTACTGTACTATATTGTACCATAATGTACAATAGCTCAAGCACAGGCTATGTAGTATATGCATCAAAACCAGTGGGCTTAAATTAATATGAACATTGGAGTAATAGTGCTAAAATATATAGTATCATACTATAATAAATTTCAGTCACTGTCTTTGTTGTACACCTAGCTAAAATACTGTATTTATAATATTAGCAGCCTATGAGTAGTAGTACTGTAGTATATAGTATCATCCAATATTTTAGTTCAACTACTGAGTTTATAGTATAAGATCCTAAATGACTATATTTATAATAGTATCAACCTATGATTAATTGTTCTGTACTATATTCTATCATAATATACTGTAGCTCAACCACAGGCTTTGTAGCATATCTATCAAAACCACTGAATTTAAAATAATACAACCCTTGAAGTAGTAGTGGTAAAATATATGTACCATCATGATATATATATAGTTCACCTAATGACTTTGTAGTATACTACATCTAAGCAATTGTATTGTATAATAGTATCATCCTATTAGCAGTTGAACTAGTCGTTATAATAACTTACATCATAATATACTCTAGATCAAATACAGGCTTTGTAGTGTTGCTGTCTAAACGACCGAATTTAAAATACTATCAACCAATGAGTAGTAGTACTGTAGTATATAGTATCATAATATACAATAGCTGAACCACTGACTTTGTAGTATAACATTCTTAACTATAGTATTTATAATAGTATCAACGTATCAGTAGTAGTACTTTAGTATTTAGTAACATACTATAGTACTACCAAATCACGTTCAATCACTGATTTGCACACCTATCTAAAATACTGTATTTACAATAGTATTAACCAAAGAGTAGCAGAATAGTACTTTAGTATTTAGTATCATACTATACTACAGTTCAATCACTGGCTTTGTAGTACACCTATTTAAACAACTATATTTATAATAGCATCAAGCAATGAGTAGGAGCACTGTAGTATATAGTGTCATAATATACTCTAGTGTAATAGTATAAATCAGGTGTGGGCAACCTTTGTCATGTTGTGGGCCAAACTTCAGTGTGCAAATACGTACGCGGGCCGCGTTTAAAAGGAGCGTTTTTTAAAGTAGTGTTCATAATTTTTAACGATAGATATCAGACATGAAATTATACGGCAATGTAATTATAATACAATTTAGTAAAATAACAAAATGAAATAAAAAAATTAGGTACAGCATTATAATGAAATCATAAGATTTGGAATTATTAAAAACAACGAAAGTTAAATAGCGACACCGAAATCAATGAGAGACTTGAGCTTGAATTTGGAATACTAACCCATCGATGTTTGGATTAATTCTATTGATACAAAGACGAAAAGAATTTTCCAAATTATCGTCAGTCAGCCTTGTACGATGTTTTCATTATTAACTTTCATCATTGAAAAGATCTGTTCCCATTTATAAGTACTGCCAAACTTACAAATCTCTCCTCATCTTCCTCATTTGGAGTGAGAAGTATAATATTTTTGTTTAATTGGGTCAACACTTACAGCGGGCCGATTGTGACCACATATGGTGTAGATGATACAGTCATACTGTAGTGCCTACAGACTTCAGCAGGTAATTTATCCCAAGATTAGGAAAACCTGATCTTCCTAAGGGAATAAGAGGGTGACTAGGACATGCAATGGTTTCCCGTTGCATTCTGCAACGGGCCATCCAGCAATGAAGGAAACTTGAGCAAAATTCCATTCACGTCAATAAACACCTTATCCTTATGTTATTCAATATATGTTATCACCTTCTTCCAGCCTAAGGACCAAAGTATTGTACTTTGTTAAGTGAATTACTCAATAAATGTTCTCTCCTATTCTCTCTTGGGAATGAACCGACCAACCTAGGTTATGGAATTCTGTTACGACCAAAGCTTTGACTCACATGGCTTGCCTGAGGGCACAGCTTAATAAGATATATTACGATACAATATAGTATAGATTGCATAATTATAGTCTTACATAATTACTACTCTAATAACTATTAATACTAATATATAAAATATTGATATGGAATAGTTACTTTAGTCTTTCGCTTTTAAAATGATATCATATCTCTTGATATAGTAATTACATATTCCAATATTTTATATCATCATTTTACCAAGATATACCCCTTAAGGGAAATAGCTATTGAGGTCGTACACATGACGCGGAGGTTTCGAAAAATGTCTTCAAATGTCCATCGAATCCTACCAGGAGATGACGAAAATGAGGTCGTTCTAAATTTATATATATATATATATATATATATATATATATATATATATATATATATATATATTATATATATATACAGGGTGTCCAAACCAAACGGCCAACTTTAGGGATCCGATAGAGGATCGAAAAAACTAAAACAAAAAAGTCCTCTGGCATATGCCTCGTTTTCGAGAAAATCACAAAAAAACTAAAAATAGTTGTTGCAAAAACTGTTAAGGGCCAATGGAATAGCGGGATTTTATTCCTTGAATGAATTTTAGCATAACTGTTATTCCAATACAAATTTTGTATTCTAATCTTATACTAACAGAAAGGTAATGAAAAAAAAAAATTTTTATTAAGGAAAAAATAAATAAATACTTCTTTTATTCAAATATTCATAGTATAAACAAAATTACCTATTTAAAGTAGATAACATTTGAAACAATAACTGAAGATTGAACACATAAAAAAAGATTAAAAAATTTAGAAATTTAAATTAAATATTAAATATTCTTTACTTGTGAAAACATAAATGTTTCAGTTTTTATATCGGGTCTACCTTAGTGTGAAAAAAAACGCTGAAAATTTTGTAGGTTTTACCTTCTCTAAATTAACATCGTTAATTTCTAAAGACGCGTCACGTAATGTTTGTTCGAAGTGCTGGCCTCTCGCTGCAATACAAGCATCACATCGCGTACTCATAGTTCGCACTGCATCTAAACATTGTTCTGCGGTGAAGCTGGTTGCAAACCAATTTGATGCGCTCGATGAGGTCTCCATCCCTTGTGCGGATGGGCCTCTCGGTAGACTGTTCTTTCACGTATCCCCACACGAAGAAAATCTAGTGGCCGTGAGGTCCGGAGACGGGGAGGCCAAGGACACAGGCCAGGGCCCACCTCGTCCTCATTCCAGCGACCTGGGTAGTGATGTCCAACCAGCTCGTACGGGCCCTTCCGTAATGTGTAGACACCATCGAGTTGAAACCAGGCTATAAAGCCTTGTTTCAAAGGGATATCTTCCAAAAAGTGCCCGTAGTCATTCTCCAGGAATGATGATAACTTTCAGCGGGAAGGCGAGCAGGTAAAAATACGGGACATAATATGCGATTTATACAAAGACCGACCACACGTTTACAGAAAAACTCATGCTGAAAGTGAAATTCTCTAACAGCGCGGGGAATTTCTGTGCCCAAAGGTGGGTGGTTCTTAGATAGAATATGCCCGCACGTGGTAAAGTCGCTTCGTCCGTCCAGATTACTTTTGAACTTAGTTTTACATCGTTTTGCAATTGTTATTTGTACCAATTAAAAATGTAATCGGCGGGGATAATAAGCGGGTATTAAATTTTGTACCTTTTGTACTTGGTAAGCATGAGTTGGTCAGCCCTTATGTTGCGCCAAATGGTTGTCTTTGGTATGCTTAGAAATAAATCAGCTCTCCGGGAAGCTTTGTGCTAGTGTTGGTATGAAAGTGCCATCAGCATCCTATCCCTCCGCCTCAGGTTCGGCTTCATCGGAGCCTGCATACGTTTCACGGCGATACATGAGAGAAGGGACCCAGTCTCTCGATGCCTTCTGAAAATAAATGTGCTGGTAAAAAGACCTCTGTGTGGGGTTTCTCGGTCAGGGGAAAAACCGTCTTGCGATATTCCCGAACTGCCTGACGGGCATTGCCATCGCAGAATCCGTAGACGTGGATAGGTACGCGTATTCTGCGTTGGTAAATCTAGCAATATTGTTGACTTCACTGAACAGTTACTAGCAACACCACTAATGTGAGAATGCGAGGCTGGATTCCCCCCAAAAAGGATTAAAATGATAGTAAACATTTAATTCCTTCTTTTAGTTTAAACACTCAACCTAGACGTTTTATTGATAAGGAAAGCGTGAGAATATTCATGTTTTCTAAAATAACTTCTCGTAAATAAAAAATTAAGCCTACTCAAAAAAGCAATGTTTTTTGTAATTTAAATTCAATTATTAAAAAAATACCTTTTTGCCAAAATATTTTCAGTTTTTGTGATTTTCTCATAAACGAAGCGAAAACGAGGCATATGCCAGAGACTTTTTTTTTTCGATCCTCTATCGATCCTGAAGTTTGGCCGTTTGGTTTGGGGACACCTGTTATATATATATGATATATATATACTATAATATATATATATTATATATATTTGTCTGTTAACGCTTAGCGGTCGCAAATTTCGTTTTGATAGTTACCAAACTCGATATTTAAACCCGTGTTTATGTAAAAAATAAAGATCAAGTTCGTTAATGGCTGAAATCGAACCAGTAGGGAGGGGGTTTGAAGGAGGGAGGATTTTTGAAAATTGAAATATCTCGTTACTATAAGTCGGATCGAAAATTATATAGAAGCAATCTTTTGTAAATTAAATTTACTTATAATAATGTTTAATTACATTTATTACTGTATTTGAATATTATCGAGATATTTGCATTTTTCTGTTTTCAGCTTCTGGGGGGTATGAGTTCGGCCAACATATCAATCACATACTCAATGCAATTTCTAATATCGGGGTTCTACATATTTTTTTCGATTATTTCTTTTTTTTCTTCTATTATTTTGTTTTCTTCTATCTTTGCTTTTTTTTCTTTTCTTTTTTTTTTTTTTTTTTCTTTTTTTTATTTTTTTTTTTTCTATCTTTTTTATTTCGTTTTCTTTATATTCTATTTTTCTTTTTTCTTCTTTTCTTCTAGTATTCTTTTTTCTTTCTATCTTTTTTCCTTACTATATTTCTTTTTTTTTCTTTTCTTCTTTAATCTATTTTGTCTTTTTTTTCTATTTTTTATTTCTCCTTCTTTCTTCTTCTTCTTTTCTTTTTTTTTTTCTTTTTTCTAGTTGTCTTATTTTTTTCTTTTTATTAATATTTTTTTTTTTTTTTTTTTTATTTTTTCTTTTCTTTCTTTCTAACTTTTCTTTCTCTTCTTTTTTTTACTATCTTCTTCTTTCTTTTTCTTTTTTTCTTTTTCTCTTTTCATCTATTATTTCTTTTTTTTCTATTTCTTCTTTTCTACTCTAAGTTTTTCTTTTTCTAGTTTTTCTTAGTCTATCTTTTTTTTCTTCTTCTATTTGTTTTTTTCTTTTTTATTCTTTTTTTTCTCTATATTTCTTTTCTCTTTTTTTTTCTTTTCTCTTTTTTTTTCTTTTCTCTTTTTTTTCTTTTTTTTTTTTCTAATTTTTTTCTATCTTTCTTTTCTTCTAGTCTGTCTAGTCTAATTTTTCTTTTTTTTTCTACTTTTTCATTTCTTTTTTTTTATTTTTTTCTTCTTTTTCTATTCTTTTTCTGTTCTTTTTCTTATTTTCTTTTTTTTCTTTTCTTTTCTTTCTTTCTTGTTTTCTTTTTCTTTTTTCTTTTCTTTCTCTATTTTTCTTTTTTGTTTTTTTCTTTTTTTTTTTTTTCCTTCTCTACTTCTATTTCTTATTTTTTCCTTTCTTTCTTCTTTTTTTTTTTTTTTTTATTTTTTTTTTCCTTTATTTTTTTATTCTATTTCTTTTCTATTTTTTCTTTCTCTTTTTTTTTATTTCTATTCTTTTCTAATTTATTTTTTTTGACTTTCTTATTTCTTTTCTCTAAATTTTTTCTTTCTTCTTTTCTTGCTTTTTTCTCTTTTTATATTTATATTTCTTTCTTTCTTTTTTTTTTTTTCTCTTTTTTTTTTTTTTTCTATTCTTTCTTTTTTTTTTTTCTTCTCTATTTTTTCTATCTTTTTCTATTTCTATTTTTTTTTTTTCTAGTTTATTTCTACTATTCTCCTATTCTTCTTATTTTCGATTTTTTTTTTTATTCTTTCCTTTTTCTATTTTCTTTTTTTTATTTTTCTATCTCTTTTTCTATTTTCTTTCTTTTCTATCTTTCTATCTTTTTTTTTTTCTTTTTTCTTCTTTCTCTATTCTTCTATTTTCTTTTTTCTATCTTTTTTTTCTCTATCTCTTGCTTTTTTTTCTTTTTTTTTTCTCTATTCTTTCTATTATTTCTCTTTTTTTTTTATATTATTTTTTTCTTTACTGTTTTATTCTTTTCTTCTTTTTTTTTCTCTTCCTTTTTTTTAGTCGTGAGTTTCCATCAAGAGTTTTGGCCCTTCCGTTAAACTGTTTGACACTCTATTCTGAATTTCTTCTATTATATAACTTCACGTGGGAAATCTGATAGTTTACGCAGCCCCTGCATGGACGACCATCCTACCTAAGAGATCGGTCGCAATTTTTGTTTGATCGTTGCCAAACTCGATATTTACTAGTTTTATGCAAGAACAAAGATCAAGTTCGTTAAGGACTGGAATCGGACCAATGGGAGGGGATGTTAAGAGGGTGATTTTTGAAAATTCTAAATATTTCGTTTACTGTACGTCGGATGAAAAACTTGTATAAAACCAATCTTATTGCAAACTAAATTTACTATAAATGTCGTTATATACATTTATTCTCTATCTCGAATATTAACCGAGATATTTGAATTTTAATTAAGTTAAACGCACAATACTCGGTTATGTAATAAACGACATCATTCAAAGCTTAAATACCAAATATTGTTTTCAAGAGACGTTTATTATACGAGATACATGCAAATATGTTCTGGTGACCCACCCCCCTTCTTAAGTTTTTGGACTACTTAAATTTGATTGATTTAGATAAAAATTATTCTGATTCATTATAAATTACAGTACTAGATATAGTAAAGAACTTTCTATCAAATTAATACGTTATATTCCGATACATTACAGGTATTGTTTTTCTTTCAGGTAAGAAGTTGGCAGAACTGTTTGCTTGCATTTCAGATGCTTTCCGTCGGGAGGTTTCTTATTGTCTTTTGTGCTTCTTCACTTAATATTCACTGTGGCGTTTCCAGTATGTAGATTTATCTGTTGTAAACCTTCCCGTAGGAAATCTTCTTAGTTTACGCGGGCCGGCGTGATGGACTTCTTTATTTCTTCTGTAAAAGTGATTTGTTTTTGACGTACGAGGTTGCTGATCAGCAGTGCCGACATGGTAATTTCAAAAGATGTAAAAGCTATATTTTTGAAACTAATATTATATATATATATTGGTGCGATATAAAATATAGATAAGGGAGAGTTTTGACAAATGTTATGATAAGAGAGAAGGGGCCGATTGAAGAAAGGTAGAAATGGGAGAGGTTATCAGGGGAGTGAGATTGAATGTGTGGGGTAGATATAGGTTTTTAGGGGCGGGCCTATCGGCTGGCAAAAAGGTGTTAGGCCCTGCCCTTGGCGCTTTAGGTCGGCAGCCTTTAATCATAGCTAGCCCTCAGGCGTTTCCCACCCAGCTCCTATATACAGTCATTACCTCGCAGCTAAACTCACAATCAGGAAAACCGGATAAAAATCTGATTGACACGTTGTAAGAAACGTCGTTATTATTGATCGGGTTCCACTGGCTTCCGACGCCTCACCACACATGGCTAACCTGAGCCCACAGAATGAATGCCAATAAATTCAAGAAGCTGAGGTGTTGCTCTTACAAGGTAAAAACCTAGGCCCGTAGGTTCGATTCCCAACTGGACAATACCAATTTATTAAGTGACGGACTCATTAAATAAAAGTCCGTCATTCAAGGGCTGCGTAATCTAAGCAGATTTCCTACGTTCCGATATAACACACTTTTGGTTGGGCAAATGCTCTATTTCTATGTAAAAAGCCCGTCACGCAGGGGATGCGTAAACTAAGCAGATTTCCTACGTTCCGATATAACACACTTTTGGTCGGGCAAATGCTCTATTTCTATGTAAAAAGCCCGTCACGCAGGGGATGCGTAAACTAAGCAGATTTCCCACGTTCCGATATAACACACTTTTGGTCGGGCAAATGCTCTATTTCTATGTAAAAAGCCCGTCACGCAGGGGATGCGTAAACTAAGCAGATTTACAACGTTCCGATATAACACACTTTTGGTTGGGCAAATTCTCTATTTCTATGTAAAAAGCCCGTCACGCAGGGGATGCGTAATCTAAGCAGATTTCCTACGTTCCGATATAACACACTTTTGGTCGGGCAAATACTCTATTTCTATGTAAAAAGCCCGTCACGCAGGGGATGCGTAAACTAAGCAGATTTCCTACGTTCCGATATAACACACTTTTGGTCGGGCAAATACTCTATTTCTATGTAAAAAGCCCGTCACGCAGGGGATGCGTAATCTAAGCAGATTTCCTACGTTCCGATATAACACACTTTTGGTCGGGCAAATACTCTATTTCTATGTAAAAAGCCCGTCACGCAGGGGATGCGTAATCTAAGCAGATTTAAGCAGATTTCCTACGTTCCGATATAACACACTTTTGGTCGGGCAAATACTCTATTTCTATGTAAAAAGCCCGTCACGCAGGGGAGGCGTAAACTAAGCAGATTTCCTACGTTCCGATATAACACACTTTGGGTCGGGAAAATACTCTATTTCTATGTAAAAAGCCCGTCACGCAGGGGATGCGTAATCTAAGCAGATTTCCTACGTTCCGATATAACACACTTTTGGTCGGGCAAATACTCTATTTCTATGTAAAAAGCCCGTCACGCAGGGGATGCGTAATCTAAGCAGATTTCCTACGTTCCGATATAACACACTTTTGGTCGGGCAAATACTCTATTTCTATGTAAAAAGCCCGTCACGCAGGGGATGCGTAAACTAAGCAGATTTCCCACGTTCCGATATAACACACTTTTGGTCGGGCAAATGCTCTATTTCTATGTAAAAAGCCCGTCACGCAGGGGATGCGTAAACTAAGCAGATTTCCCACGTTCCGATATAACACACTTTTGGTCGGGCAAATGCTCTATTTCTATGTAAAAAAGCCCGTCACGCAGGGGATGCGTAAACTAAGCAGATTTCCTACGTTCCGATATAACACACTTTTGGTCGGGCAAATGCTCTATTTCTATGTAAAAAAGTTGGTCGGGCAAATGCTCTATTTCTATGTAAAAAGCCCGTCACGCAGGGGATGCGTAAACTAAGCAGATTTCCTACGTTCCGATATAACACACTTTTGGTCGGGCAAATACTCTATTTCTGTGTAAAAAGCCCGTCACGCAACTACTAAGCAGATTTCCCACATGATGTTTAATTACAACAGATAAATCTACATACCGGTAACACAACACCGTGAATATTAAGTGAATAAATACAATCAATAATAAGAAACCTTCTGGGGGGACGCATTTGAAATGTAAACAAACACTTCTGCCAACTTCCTACCGGAAAGAAAAGCGATTACTGTAATATATCTGAATATAACCTATTAATTTGATTGAAAACTACTTACTATATCCAGTACTGTAATTTATAATGAATCAGCATAATTTTTAACTAAATCAATCAAATATAAGTATAATGCAAAAACTTAAGAAGGGGGGGGGGTCACCTGAACATATTTACACATATCTATCTCGCATAATAAATGCCCCTCGAAAACAATATTTGGCATTTAAGCTTCGAATGATGTGTTTTATTACATAACTGAGTATTGTTTATGTAAAATGAGTAGAAGTGGTGGTTTGCTGACAACTGAAAAATTCAATAACTCGGTGAATATTCAAGATAGGGAATAAATGTATATAACAATATTTATAGTACATTTAATTTGCTATTTGATTAATTTTATAATTTTTTTCGATCTGACGTATAGTAATGGAGATATTTCGAATTTACAAAATTCCTCCCTCTGAACCCCCCCCCCCTTGGTCCGATTTGAGCCGTTTACGAACATGATCTTTCTTTTCACATAAAACGACTAAATATAGAGTTTGGTAACCATTAAACAATAATTGCGACCGCTAGAGCGGTAACAGACAAATATATATACAGTTTTGAACGGACCTCATCCCCCTCATCTCCTGGACATTTGAATAAAATTTCGAATATCGCGCCTTAAAGGAAATCTGCTAAAAGTATGAGTCGAAAAGGGTTGGGTAACGAACGCTGAATACAGGAAAGTAAGAATAACTCAATTTAATACTTGAGTTACGAAAAAATGTATAGAACAACAATTATAGTCCATCGATGTTTAACAAGATTGAGTCTATAACATTTTAACTTCTGTATCGTATTAACAGAAATGCTTTCGATTTTTCAATTTCCCCTCATCTACACTCCCAAAAGTCCATGTCAGATTTCTGGCAATAACGAATATGATCTTTTGTGTTGACTGAAGCGGTTAAGATTAAATACACATTTTCGAAACGAGAACGTCTTAATTGATGACTTCATCAAACAACGAATTTGCATGTTTTTTCCCCACAATACAGGTCTCACAAAGCGTATTGATACTCTGACACGAGTAGGAGGGAGGGAGGGTTTTTGAAGACAGAAAACTAAAATAATACAAATATCTTGGTAAATATTCAAGATACAGAATAAATGTATATTAAAACATTTACAGTCACTCAAATGTGCAATAAGATTGCTCTTATTCAAGAATTAAGTAAATATAAATTTACTAGCATATAGGAATACAATTTTTTTTTTATTAAAACCATTTTAAATTGTTGCCTTTATTACTAGTCTAATGTTTATTTATGTCTTATGTTTATTAATTTTCTGTATTACTAGTATTTAATGATTATTTGTTGTATTTAATTTTTTATTTGTTGTTTCAGTTTTTATTATTTTTCTATAATTTTGTTTTCATTTTACATTGTGAAACTTTGAGCTATATCGCCAATATGCGGGTGCTCCTGTATAAGTAAATAAAATCAAGTATTCCATCCAAACCATAATAACAGGGATATTTTGAATTTTCGAAATTCTACTCTCTAGCCCCCCCCCCACTTCTGGTTGGAATTCAGCCATTAACGAACTAGACATTTAGTTTAGCTTAAAACACTTATATATATATTTTGATATCGTTGATACAAAAATTGCGACCGCTAGAGCATTTACTGACACACATATATATATATATATTATAAATATATAATTTATATATATATAGATTTTTGAATGGACCCCATTTTCGTCATCTCCAGGGTTGGATCGATGGAAGAATGTTTCGAAAATATAACATCATTTTCGAAACATTCTTCCATCGATCCTATCCTGGAGATGACGAAAATGGGGTCCATTCATATCATAATATATATATATATATATATATATATATATATATATATATATATATTATATATATATATATGTATATGTCAGTAAATGCTCTAGCGGTGAGTACAACCTCAATTGCTGATTTCCCTTAAGGAAAGTCTGCTTAAATCTAGCAAAGAGAGGTAACCTGAAGACAACCTGTCCAAAAATTGTATTCATAAATCAATGAAAAGTTATAACTTGTACATATTACATAACAGTAATTTTTGTTTACCGATTCAAATGTATTCGTGCTTCCTAATTTCACATTTCTGGCAGATATCAAATAAAAAACTTTGATTAGCAGACTTCATCGTACTCTTGTAAAATTAAATAAACAAAATGTTTAGTTGCATCACGTCAAATATTATTTCTTTTGAAAGTGATATTCGATATCTTGCAATTTATACCATATTTTAGTCAAATTTATACAGGTTGCGGCAGAATAAAATCGTTTTTCATCCTTTTTCACCATTGAAAAAAAATAAAATACATTTTGCTGCTGCAGCTTGTACTTTTAGAGATTCCCATCTTCTGTTTTTCAGTGTTTTACAAAAAGTAAAAACAAATCTGAGGGCTCCACACGGCTTCCATGTGCACTTATTGAAATATATAAATAAAACGTTTGATTGTTTAGTGCTTCTTTCATCGGAGGAATTTAATTTCATCTATTATAAAAAAGATCCACCGGTTATCTAAAGTTGCCGGACACTATGGTATAATATATAGACATGGAAAGAAAAAAATATAAAGAATTTTTCAATTTTCCCACACCCCTATTTCGGCCCGATTTTAACCATTAACTAGTAAAATCTCTACGTTATTTTATTCATTAACGTCCACTTCGTGCTACTAATGCTAATTATGACGGGTCATCTAAAGGCTACCACCCTTATCGAAAAAGAGTGGTAGCATCCTGTATCCTGTATCCTGCGCCTACTACGAAGAAAATGCCTGTCAAAAATTCAAACTCAACAAATTAACCAGCATCTATTCCGCCGAACTATTCGCAATTAAATTCGCTCTATATCACTGCATTTGCAACCACTCAACTCAAGAAAAATTCCTGATTTGCACTGACTCGTTGAGTGCCCTATTGAGTATCAAAGATGTATTCACAAACAACCCAATAGTAAAAAAAATACAAAATCAAATACAAATGCTCCGAGAGCTAAAAAGGGCCGTCTACTTCATGTGGATTCCAAGCCACGTGGGAATAGATGGAAACGAAAAAGCAGATTTAGCAGCCAGAGAAGCCCATCAACTCGACTCCATCACCCCAACAACAATTACATCTGCAGAACTCTACCAACCACTCAAAGAAGAAATTGATAAAAACTGGCAACACATGTGGAATGAAACCCAGAACAATAAATTAAAAACTATTAAAACCACCATCCGTCCATGGAAATATTCGACAAGAGACAACAGAAGAGATGAGGTTGTATTAGGAAGACTCCGAATTGGGCACACACGACTTACGCATGGCTATCTTATGACAAAAGATCAACTCCCGATTTGTGAGAAATGTAACACAGAACTGACTATATATCACATATTAATGGAATGCCATAAGTATACAGATATTAGAAACAAATACAATATTTCCAATAGTATAGAAGTGGCCCTTGGAGATGACCCGAAAGAACTCGATAAATTGTTTAATTTTTGTAAAAAAGACGAGTTTATACAAAGAAATTTAAAGTGCAATTGTTTGTATCCTCGTTTATATTGTTAAAATGGCGATATGGATGAGGATACCAAAATGCGAATTATAAATATTACAGGGCGATGATAACCTGGTAGTTTTTCGCCCTTAAACCCTATACAACAACAACAACGAAAAAGAGTGGGACTTTTTTTTTTAAAAAAAAAGAATTTTGTTAATAAGTTCGTCACGAAAAAAATTCCTAATGTCAATGCGAAAATCGAACTTTCCACTCCAATTTTACCCGTGTCATATTAAGACCAACTCACAAGGCAAACCTGAGCCCTGATAGAGTAAATAAACATTTGTTAGTCAAGACCACAAAATCATTCTTGATGAAGTCATAGCACTACCTACTTGCACACACAAGTTCAAAGAAGACAATATTTGGTATTTATGTTGGGAATAAAGTGTTTCCAGATAAAACAGATTATTGTTAATATGACATGAGAAGGAGTGAGGGTTTACTGAAGGCTGAAAACTAAAAAAAGTCCGTCACGCAGGGGTCTGCATAAACTAAGCAGATTTCGCACGTGAATTTTACTAATAGATAGCCCTATATACTGTTAACACAATACCGCCGTGAATATTAGGTGAATAAATCCAAACAGTAATAAGAAATCTTTCCCCTACCGACGGGAAGCGTCTCAGATGTAAACAAAAAGGCCAACGCTTCACCGAAAAGGAAAACATTAACTCAAACATATTACAAATATCACGGTTAATAATCAAGGTAGAGAAAAAAAAAACATATAATAAAAGTATAACAACTTTTAAAGATCATTAAATGTTCAGTAAGATTCTTCTATTCAATTTTTCTAACTGACGTACAACATGAAAGACACTTTGAATTGCCTCTCATCTCTATGCCCTCCCCTATTTGAGGTTCGATTTCTGCCGTTAAAAAACTTCTTTTCTTCTCATAAACAAATTGCAGACAATAGAGCGGTATCAGGCATATACGTATATGTAACATGCATATAGCAGTTGCAATTTTTGTTTGATTGCTACAAAACTTTATATGTATATATATATAAACAACCAAACTGTTACTGCGCCTTAACTACTGAACAGACATACAGACACTTGCTCTATGACTGCATACTACTAACGGACCAAAGAGAAGACTTTAAATCCCAATTAAAATGCCGACAAGAAAATTGGCCTGTTGAGAAAAAACTATTATTTTATAAACATAATAAACCATTAAAACAGTTTGCTGAAGAAATGTATGACTTCTTGAATTATTTGAAACTGAAATACATTTAAATTAATTAATTATTCATTTATTGAATCCAAAATTTGTTTTAGTTTTTCTTTTCTTTTTTCTGTTGTAAATAATTTTATTGTGCAAATATTTTATGTTATTATAGTTAAAAAAAAATATGTTATGTATCAAGCACACGTTATGTACTAATTATTGTACGGGACGTGTGGCTAATAAACTCCCTTCCTGTAGGGTTACTTCAGGAAGGAAATAAATAAAAATATATATATATATATATATATATATATATATATATATATATATATATATATAAGTGTGTGTGTGTGTGTGTTTGTGTGTGTGTGAGTTTCATGCAGTACTAAAGGTCAAGTTCGTTAATGGCTGAAATCGGAACAGTGGGGGGAGGGATTTTGATGATTCGATATATCTCGGTTACTTTAAGTCGGATCAAATAAATGTACAGAATCAATCTTATTTCCAATTAAATGCACTTTAAAAACTTTTTTGCTCATTTGTTCTCTAGCTTTAATATTAATCCAGATATTTACGTTTTTTTAGTTTTCAGCTCTCAGTAAACCCTTATTCCTACTCATGTCATGTTAAAAATACTTTGATATACAATGAACATCTTTATTAGAACTTAAATATCAAATATTGTTTACAACTGACATTTAGTAGATGAGATGCAAATTTAATACGGTCAGATGATCCTCCCCTCCCCTCGTCTTTTAATAGGTTTCCCTTTTAGTCTTGGATTACTAACGTTTGAGTGATTAATATAAAAAAAAATATTCTGGTTGATTATAAATTACAGTATTTGATATAGTTAATAGTGTTCAATAAAATTAATACATTATATTCTAATATATTTCAGTAATCATTTTTCTCCAGGCCAAGAATATTTCTGTCTATCTAAGCTCAAAGGGACTGGCTGACCTGTTTGTTTACAATTAATACGCTTTAAGTTGTGGAGGTAATTATAATGTAAACTGACTGAAAGATTTCTCATATGTATTTTTTCACTTAATATTCACAGTTTTGTTAAGTGGAGAAGTATGTAGATTTATCAATTGCGTGACGACAATTTGTTATGCGTCATGTCAAAAGTTTTGGTGTTTTACAACTCCGGTGTTTCGAAATGTACTGCACTCTGTCCACCTTTCAAAAGCAAATTTACATATAAATTCCATACACAGCTATTAGGAAATATTTCATATAAATGAAAAGATATTCAAGTCTCTAAATGCTAAGTTGGAATTCAACTCTACTCGTGAATACTGCGGATATTCAAAAATATGTTGTATAAAACCGATGTCCGGAGTATTTGATTAACTCCCGGATATTCGGGTCTGCCCATAACGGGAATATTCATTCGGACCCTTTTTCATTAATTATTTTGCCGACGAAGAAGAAATCGGACCATGCAATCTAGGTAATGGATTACTTCGCTTCACTCAGGTAATTTTGGGTAAATTCGCTCTCAGAGAGAGAGAGAGAGAGAGAGAGAGAGAGAGAGAGAGAGAGAGAGAGAGAGAGAGAGTGAGAGAAATGCATTAATAAAAGTCGCATGAGATTTTCATCTGAATTCTCCACTGATTTCCACCCGACGGATATATATTTTCGGAATTCGGGTATGAGTTTTCTGCCAATTTGTGTATGGCGGCGTTTTCCACGGTGAACCTGTTGCTATTATTAAAAGTGTGCCATCACACGTTTCCACGAAATGAAAAATGATTTCCAGCAATGACGGTTTTCTGGGAAAGAGGTCGTTATGTAAACCGTTGGTTATAATTGGTACCAATTGTAAATTAGATAAGTTTATTATTCCATTAAATGTTTAGTACTCAAACGATTGAGCACACACGAAACAAACACACACAACACAAAAACAAACAGATATTTACTAGATGAGATAAAAATAAATCAATAGATTCTGATGAACCTTCCCCCCACCCCTCTTCTGTTTTTGGTCTACTATAATTAGAGTGATTGGGATAAAAATTATTCTGGTTCATTATAAATTACAGTAGTAGATATAGTAAACAGTTTGCACTAAAGTTAATATATTATATTATGATGTGTTTCAGTAATTGTTTTTCTTTCCGGTCAAGAATATTTCTATCTATCTATTCAGCTCTGAGAGATTAGCTGATCTGTTTGTTTACAATTCAGACGCTTTCAGTTGTGGATGTTATTATAATGTAAATTGACTGAATGATTTCTCATATGTATTTCTTCACTTAATATTCACGGTGGTGTTAAGTTACATGTGTACAGATTTATTTATTGTATAACTTCACGAGGGAAATCAGCTTAGGATACGCAGCACCTGCGTGACGGACTTTTTTAGTTACCTCATTTTATTATATTTTCTTCTGATGAGGCGTCATGTGTCCGCGAAATCAGTAGAGAAATAACAGACATAGTTTTATTAATCATTTGAATTAAATGATTATTTAGTTTTCCCCTTTTTCATTAATTATTTACCAGCGAAGAATAAATCGAACCGGATCTAATCTTTCTAGAAGTTTGCGGCCATCACACGTTTCCAGGAAATGAAAAGTGATTTCCAGCCATAACGGTGTTTCTAGAAAAAGAGGTCGTTATATAAACCGTAGGTAGTAAATTGTACCAATTGTAAATAAGATAAGTTTATTATTCCATTAAATTTTTATTACTCAAACGAGTTAGCACGTCTTTTGAGAATTGAGCGCGCGCTATTATATATATATATATATATATATATATATATGTGTGTGTGTGTGTGTGTGTGTGTGTGTATATGTGTGTGTGTGTGTGTGTGTGTGTGTGTGTGTGTGTGTGTGTGTGTGTGCGCGCGCGCTCAATTCTCAAAAGACGTGCTAACTCGTTTGAGTAATAAACATTTAATGGAATAATAAACTTATCTTATTTACAAGCGTCTGAATTGTAAACAAACAGATCAGCTAATCTCTCAGAGCTGAATAGATAGATAGAAATATTCTTGAACGGTAAGAAATCAATTACTGAAGCACATCATAATATAATATATTAACTTTATTGCAAACTGTTTACTATATCTACTACTGTAATTTATAATGAACCAGAATAATTTTTATCCCAATCACTCTAATTATAGTAGACCAAAAACAGGAGAGGGGTGGGGGGAGGTTCATCAGAATCTATTGATTTATTTTATCTCATCTAGTAAATATCTGTTTGTTTTTGTGTTGTGTGAGTTTGTTTCGTGTGTGCTCAATCGTTTGAGTACTAAACATTTAATGGAATAATAAACTTATCTAATTTACAATTGGTACCAATTATAACCAACGGTTTACATAACGACCTCTTTCCCAGAAAACCGTCATTGCTGGAAATCATTTTTCATTTCGTGGAAACGTGTGATGGGACACTTTTAATAATAGCAACAGGTTCACCGTGGAAAACGCCGCCATACACAAATTGGCAGAAAACTCATACCCGGATTCCGAAAATATATATCCGTCGGGTGGAAATTAGTGGAGAATTCAGATGAAAATCTCTTGCGACTTTTATTAATGCATTTCTCTCACTCTCTCTCTCACACACACTCTCTCTGAGAGCGAATTTACCCAAAATTACCTGAGTGAAGCGAAGTAATCCATTACCTAGATTGCATGGTTCGATTTCTTCTTCGTCGGCAAAATAATTAATGAAAAAGGGTCCGAATGAATATTCCCGTTATGGGCAGACCCGAATATCCGGGAGTTAATCAAATACTCCGGACATCGGTTTTATACAACATATTTTTGAATATCCGCAGTATTCACGAGTAGAGTTGAATTCCAACTCAGCATTTAGAGATTTCAATATCTTTTCATTTATATGAAATATTTCCTAATAGCTGTGTATGGAATTTAATGTAAATTTGCTTTTGAAAGGTGGACAGAGTGCAGTACATTTCGAAACACCGGAGTTGTAAAACACCAAAACTTTTGACATGACACATGACAAATTGTCGTCACGCAATTGATAAATCTACATACTTCTCCACTTAACAAAACTGTGAATATTAAGTGAACAAATACATATGAGAAATCTTTCAGTCAGTTTACATTATAATAACCTCCACAACTGAAAGCGTATTAATTGTAAACAAACAGGTCAGCCGACCTTTCAGAGCAGAACTGATAGACAGTAAAATTCTTGAATAAATCTGAATAATTTTACACTTAACACCAC
>CM032228.1:12432500-12482500 GCA_019009955.1 Riptortus pedestris
GGTTGGAGTATTCATAATTCGCCCCCTCGCTCCTTTTCTTGAAGGTTTCCCGCCCTCTCCCCCCTCCTTTTCTTGAAGATTTCCCGCCCTCTCCCCCCTCCTTCAATTCTCTCATTCATACTCTAATGAACTTTCCTTATTTTCTCGTTCTCTTCGTTTCTTGCCTGTTATAGAATCCTTCCGTTTTTTTTTTCCCTTATTCTTCTTTCTATCTTAGCTCATTAGTTAATGGCAAGAGTTACAGTGCAATGCTATAGAAAATGTTTTTCGATTTCACTGAATAGAACGGTTTCACGAATTCATGTTTTAACAACATTTTTAGCCAATTTGAATTTAAGTAATAGGTCTTATTCTGCAATAATATATAAGTATATTTACGTCCACTATAAATCAATAGCCAATCGATGGAGGAAGGTTTACAAAAAAGCCCATCACGCAGGGGCTGCGTAAACTAAGCAGATTTCCCGCGTGAAGTTTAACAATATATGAATCTACATACTGGTGAAAACACCAGTGAATATTATTTGAATAAATACAAACGATAATAAGAAACCTCCCGACGAGAAGCGTCTGAAATGTAAACAAGCACACAACAACTTCTTACTGGAAAGAAAAACAATTACTGACATATATATGAATATATGGTATTTATTTGATTAAAAACTATTTACTATATCTAGTACTGTAATTTATAATTAATCAGAATAATTTTTATCTCAATCGATCAAGTTTAATTAGCACAATAACTTATGACGGGGGGAGGCGGGTCACCAGAACATATTTCCATGTATCTCGTATAATACAGGCCTCTTGAAAACAATATTTGGCTTTTAAGCTTCGAATAATGCTCTATATTACTTATGTAACATAAGTATAAGTGGGGGTTTGTTAAAAACTGAAAAATGCAAATATCTCGGTTAATACTCAAGATAGGGAATAAATTTATATAACAATATTAACAGTACATTTAATTCTCAATAAGATGGATTCTATGCACTTTTTCGATCCGACGTAGAGTAACGAAGATATTTCAAATTTTCAAAATTCTCTCTCACTAAATCCCCCCTCCCTTTTTTTTTTTTTTTACATAAAACGACTAAATATCGATAATAACAAGAACAGTGACGCTATCAGTGCATACTGTGAGTACTAATGTGTGTTTGTGTGTGTGCGTATTCATAATGAAACAGAAGGAACTGAAGAAATCATAAATTACGTAAAGAAGTTAAGTTTCTCCAGGTGGTTTTCATACTTCACTAAACCCCTCTCCAAGTATGTCCTATTTACAATAAACTATCATGTCATCACATTTACTGTGTGAGATACATGTAAACATGAAGTGTGATTACTCCATCAATTAAGATTTTTCGGTCTCTACTCGAAAATGACTGTTTTATTTTATGGTTTTATAGTTACTTATGCAAAGTCGAATAATACTAGTGTTTTACGTAGAGTCGAATAATGTAAAGGTGTTTAGAATAACCGAATAATTCTAGAATTTGATTTAGAACCGAATAATGAAAGTGCTTTATGTAAAGTCGAATAACTCAAGAATTTCATTTAGAACCGAATAATGAAAGTATTTAATGTAGAATCGAATAATACCAGTTTTTTATGTAGAGTCGAATAATGTAAGGGTGTTATGTATAATTAAATAATTCAATTTATTTATTTATTTGGAGCTTCGCAGCTGTGGCGATGTTGCTCGGGAAAAAAAAACTGTATGAAATTAAAAAAAAAAAAAAAACGAAACGAAACAAAATTAATTTAAACGAACATAAAACAACATAACAGAAATGTAACATGAAAAATAGAAAAGTAACACGAAACAGAATGGAACACAAAAACAGGAATGGAACAGAAAACAGAACTGAAACGAAACACAGGACTGGAATGAATCACAACACCAAATGGAAAACAAAAACCAGAAATGGGACACAAAAACAAAATAGAAAAACCAAAATAGAAATGGAACACAAAAACAAAATACAGAAATGGAATATAAAACCAAAATGGGGGGGGGGGAAAGAAAGAAAAAGAAATGGAACACAAAAACAGAAATAGAACTAAAACATAAATGGAATACAAAAACAGAAATGGAATAAAAAAAAAAAACAAAAAAAAAGAAAGAAAAAGAAATGGAACACAAAAACAGAAATAGAACTAAAACATAAATGGAATACAAAAACAGAAATGGAACACAAAACCAAAATGGGAAACAAAAACAGAAATGGAACACAAAACAGAAATGGAGCACAAAAACAGAAATGGAAAAACAAAACAGAAATAATTCTAGACTCTTATTCAGAACTAAACAATCCAAGGGTTACATGCACAACCGAATAATACAAGTGTTTTATGTGGAGTCGAATAATGTAAGGGTGTTATCAATGACGGAATAATTCAAGATTTTTATTTATAACCGAATAATGAAAGTGCTTTATGTAAAGTCGAATAATTCAAGAATTTCATTTAGAACCGAATAATAAAAGTATTTAATGTAGAATCGAATAATACCAGTTTTTTATGTAGAGTCGAATAATGTTAGGGTATTATCAATAACCGAATAATTCAAGATTTTTATTTAGAATCGAATAATGAAAGTGCTTTATGTAAAGTCGAATAATTCAAGAATTTCATTTAGAACCGAATAATGAAAGTATTTAATGCACAACCGAATAATACCAGTTTTTTATGTAGAGTCGAATAATGTTAGGGTATTATCAATAACCGAATAATTCAAGATTTTTATTTAGAATCGAATAATGAAAGTGCTTTATGTAAAGTCGAATAATTCAAGAATTTCATTTAGAACCGAATAATGAAAGTATTTAATGTAGAATCGAATAATACCAGTTTTTTTTATGTAGAGTCGAATAATGAAAGTGCTTTATGTAAAGTCGAATAATTCAAGAATTTCATTTAGAACCGAATAATGAAAGTATTTAATGTAGAATCGAATAATACCAGTTTTTTTATGTAGAGTCGAATAATGTTAGGGTATTATCAATAACCGAATAATACAAGAATTTCATTTAGAACCGAATAATGAAAGTATTTAATGTAGAATCGAATAATACCAGTTTTTTTATGTAGAGTCGAATAATGTTAGGGTATTATCAATAACCGAATAATTCAAGATTTTTATTTAGAATCGAATAATGAAAGTGCTTTATGTAAAGTCGAATAATTCAAGAATTTCATTTAATACCGAATAATGAAAGTATTTAATGCACAACCGAATAATACCAGTTTTTTATGTAGAGTCGAATAATGTTAGGGTATTATCAATAACCGAATAATTCAAGATTTTTATTTAGAATCGAATAATGAAAGTGCTTTATGTAAAGTCGAATAATTCAAGAATTTCATTTAATACCGAATAATGAAAGTATTTAATGCACAACCGAATAATACCAGTTTTTTATGTAGAGTCGAATAATGTAAGGGTGTTATCAATAACCGAATAATACAAGAATATCATTTAGAACGGAATAATGAAAGTGCTTTATGTAAAGTCGAATAATTCAAGAATTTCATTTAGAACCGAATAATGAAGGTATTTAATGTAGAATCGAATAATACTAGTTTTATCATATATTTTTATTATATAGAATGGCAAATTAAAGAACACCAAAACTGGAACATGGATTGTGTTTAAATTTATTTAAATTGTTTAAAAATTTCATTTATTAATTTTATTTGTAATTAGTGTTTTATGTAATGTCGAATAGTAGAAGTGTTTTATGTAGAGTCGAATAGTACAAGTGCTTTATGTAAAGTCATATAATTCAAGAATTTCATTTAGAACCGAATAATGAAGGTATTTAATGTAGAATCGAATAATACTAGTTTTTTATGTAGAGACAAATAGCGTAAGGGTGTTATGTATAATTAAATAATTCAAGACTTTTATTCAGAACTAAGGAATCCAAGGGTTATATGCACAACCGAATAATACCAGTTTTTTAGGTAGAGTCGAATAATGTTAGGGTATTATCAATAACCGAATAATTCAAGAGTTTTATTTAGAACCGAATAATGCAAGTGCTTTATTCAGGGTCGAATAATGTGTAATAACTAGTGATTTATGTAGAGTTAAATAGTGTAAGGGTATTATGCATTACCGAATAATTCAGGAATTTTATTTATAACCGGTTAATGCAAGGGTCTTAAACGGAATTCTAATTTATTTATTTCTAATTTAATTTAATCTAATCTAATTCTAGTTTAAAGTATTTCTGTAGGACTAATTAATTGAAAGATTTTATCTGTAGCTGAATTATGCAAAGGTTTTCCAGTAGTACCGAATATTGCAAGAGTTTTATGAATAGCCGATTAATTCAAGGAGTTTATCTATCACCGAAAAATGCATGGGTTTTTAGGCTGAACCGAATAACTCAAAGTATTCATGTAGAGCCAAATAATTTAAGGATTTTGTGATGAGTGGAATAACACGATGTGTAAAGTGGCCTGTGTAAATTTGCCAACAAGAATGTCGAGTTAGTGAACGCCAGTTTGCCTTTGTTCAAAGACTGTATTTGATTCCATAATACACTGGTTATTCGATTCAGCAAATAATTTTCTTCAATTTAGTTTCTATTCATTTTTCTTAGTTAGTTTTACAGCCAGAATAGATCTTGTATTTTGAAGCTCTGTGTCAAAATATCCCTAAATTTAATGCATAAATAAAAACGAAAAGAAGAAAAAATGTAATTCATCATTGATATATTATTGTTTAGTAGATTTGAGTTGTACCATTGCCTTATGTATTGGATTTTTTTTTATCTAACGTGTCATTGCTTTAGTGAATTGTGATCTGAAATGACTTGATAGAAGGGCAACATTTAAATTATATTGGAAAAATTAATATAATAGTAAATCTTAATAATCATACTATTACTATAAATTTGTATACTTTTTTAATTATAAATTATATTGTAGTGTGTCGTTAAATAAAAAAAAATTCATTTAATGAATCGGTGTTCAAAAAAAGTAGGAGTTTTCATTTTTAAAGTGAGAGAAAATTAAAATTATACTCCGTTGTATAAGGATTTGTTGTGTTTAAATTTCAGCTATAATTCCGAGACATTAATGTATTCTGTTTATGACCTCATTTCTATTTATACCTCAATTATTTAAATTAGAATGGATGAACTTCATAATAAAAACTTTATATCTTACCTCTGCTGATTGAGGTCCAGCCCCTCTCTCTTAGACCCCAAAAGTTGTGCTCCTGTGGAAATAAATAAATAAATTAACATATGGAATAGTGTATTTAATGTAAACGTATTACAATTATATATTTTTTAAGTGTAATGAACACTATATATAAATTAACATATTTAGTAACAGATTTTTCTTAAGACAGATCAGAAATTATAAATTTATTAGGTTGGATGGTCCGATTCATCATCATTCATCATTGGGAATTGGGTAGCAAAGTTGGAATTTTTTTTTTTTTGGGGGGGGCGTAATTATTAGTCGGATAGAAAAATTGTTATATCCATTTTAAAGCAAATATAATTTTCCATAATTATTGTATATACACTTTTCTTCGTTTTGGATTATTAAGCGAGATATTTACATTTTTTAAATATATCAGCTTTTTATTATAGCCACTTTAAGCTATTGCACGCTAGTAATAAGCACATTTATCATGAAACGCCTTATTTGAAGATTAAATATTGTTTTCAAGGAATTTAATATGTGAGATAGGTTCAAATATTTTGTATGATGTCGTTTTAAAATCAGACTTTACGTTCTTAACTGAAATCGGACATGGAATGAAGGCAGGGTCTCGATGGTATAGAGTTGAAAATATCTCCGTTAAATTGAATAGAAAAATGTTGAAAACCAGTGTTGTTAATCCGCTGGTGGTCTACAATTGTTGCCAAAATATCATATACACGCTCAATCACAAAGCAAGTCCAGTTTACAAAAGCTTCTTTTTACGGAAGAAATGGAGAACCGATTAGTGACATTGTATTCAGGAAACACCCACTTTAATTATAGCTCCTTAACAACTATCGAACGAAATGAAACAACTTATTTCAAGCTTAAACACTAAATATATTATTAGATACGAAGTAGACGAGGTCGCTCTACGAACTCGCAGAGAAGTAAACGAACTCGCCAAGTAAGCTACTGAAATAAGAACACATACATATTCAAGTCAAAGCAAAACATATGATACTTCATTCATGGCAGAAATAATGATTAAAAGGATAATTCAAACATTCATCGCACAGGATATTCACCGAGAAAAATAACGTGTTCAGCTTAACTAAAAAGATTCATTTTGGTTGTCTCCTAGGTAGGATCGATGGGCATTGTTGGACATTTTTTGATAATTACATACAATCCTTATAGTATAATCACAATAGATGAAAATTAAGAAAAACAAGTCATGGCCAAAAAAAATTGTTATTAATTAAAATATTCTCATAGAAGAAAAATGGGCATTGCCAAATGCACGTCTCCGACGAAAAAATAGTAACCGGGCATAGAAAAAAACACATCAAGGAGATGAAACCACAATAACCTTAGCATTGCAAGATAAAAGCCTCGGAGACGAAACCACAGTAACCAGGGCATTGCAAAATACATGCCTCGGAGACAAAACCGCAGTAACCTGGACATTGCCGAATACAAGCCTCGGAGACGACCCGTCGTAACCTGGACATTGCAAGATAAAAGCCTCGGAGACGAAACCACAGTATCCTGGACATTGCCAAATAGAAGCCTCGGAGACGAAACCACAGTATCCTGGACATTGCCAAATACATGCCTCGGAGACGAAACCACAGTAACCTGGACATTGCCAAATACAAGCCTCGGAGACGAAACCACAGTAACCTGGACATTGATGAATACAAGCCTCGGAGACGAAACCACAGTAACCTGGACATTGATGAATACAAGCCTCGGAGACGAAACCACAGTAACCTGGACATTACAAAATACAAGCCTCGGAGACGAAACCATAGTAATGTGGACATTGCCATATACAAGTCTCGGAGACGACCCGCCGTAACCTGGACACGCCAAAACCACATCAGGAAGATGAAACCACAATAATCTGGACATTGCCGAATACAAGCCTCGGAGACGAAACCACAATAACCTGGACATTGCCAAATACAAGCCTAGGAGACGAAACCACAATAACCTTAGCATTGCAAGATAAAAGCCTCGGAGACGAAACCACAATAACCTGGACATTACAAAATACAATCCTCGGAGTCCGAAACCACAATAACCTAGACATTTCCAAATAAATGCCTCGAAGGCGAAACCACAATAACCTGGGCATTTTCAAATACATGCCTCGGAGACGAAACCACAATAACCTGGACATTACAAAATACAATCCTCGGAGTCCGAAACCACAATAACCTGGGCATTTTCAAATACATGCCTCGGAGACGAAACCACAATAACCTGGACATTGCCAAATACAAGAATTGGAGGCGAAACCGCCGTAACCGGGACCAGCCAAATTCACATCAGAGAGATGAACACACACGAGGTTACTGTGGACCTCGACATTGCCAAATACAAGTCTCCGAGACAGAACCGCCGTAACCTAGGCATAGTCAAAACCACAACACGGAGATGAAACTAGAATAACCTGTACATTGCCAAATACTTGCCTCGGAGACGAATACCGCTGTAACCGAACATAGAGAAAAACAAATCACGGAGGCGAAACCACAGTAACCTGACATAGAAAAAAACCACATCACGGTAGCGTAATTTCATGATGGGAGAATTCCTAAGTGAGCGCCGGGGTAACGATGTACACTTATTTACATCAATCAGATTTATTTTAAACAAATATTACCCTGGGGAGCCTCTATTCACGCTGTCTTAAACATATCTGGGAAGAGGGCGTGCTTAGAAAAAACTGGCGACAAAAGTAATTAATATCCAAATGTGGGGTGTAAGCGTTGTATCTGCCAACAGAATTTTGAGTTTTGAAGTGTACGTATTAATCTGAAAAGGCTAGGATCTGAGCAAAAACTATTAAATTGTAACATGAACAAACGTATTCGATGGGAAAACGATTAAAAGTTAGTATTTACGTGGCTGATGTGTCGACTTCCTTAATATGAGATCTGCATCATAAAACACCTTGGAGGTTGGTATTGCAGACTAAGCACAGCTAATATGCACAAGGCTGCAAGGATGGGCCTGTCACATCTCCAATATCTGTCTGATGGTGTAGAATGTTCTACTGCTGAGTCATTCAGCTTGGACTAACAAGAGCAATTTGCCCGGAGGGAGACCGGTCAAGTCGATAACAGGCTCGATATCACAGAGCCGATATCGACCACCAAATAATCGATTCTCCGCCACCATTACAATTTGTATCCCCAAATGAGGGGGAGGGGTACAATCTTTAAAATGCAAATTAAATATTTAAATTTACTAATGAAACTTCAATATAAATGAAATCCAGATCCTTTCATTCAAGAATCATCAACTATTAACCGAATGAATTTCTTGATTAACGACATTCTTTCTGGGGGAGGTTCAGACTCTTACATAGCTAAATGCAGCAGATATTTCAATGTTTGCTAACGTTGATATTTACCTTTCGGATGGAAACAGAAAATATAGTGTGTTATGACGTCATTTTCAAGGCGTTCCTTACTTTAAGCAGCCCCTGTATTACGGACTACCACCTGGGATTATGACTCTTGAACTCCTTAAGAGGTAGAATCGGTAAAAAGATGACACCAATAAAGATCAGAGAAGTAATTCCAATAAATTGTTCGGTTCATAAATCTGATATTGGAGTATCTCTCCACTTCTAACTGATTCATGGACTGAATTGGCTTAACTCCAAAGGCTCAGTCCTAATAACCTTTAGCCGATAATATTCTCTTCCTTTTAGTTCTCTTCAGGGCAACGGTTCAAGAACAGAAACGCATTACTTATTTTACAATATTTCTATTAAATAATATAAGCCAGAGGTTTAATATTCGATCTATTTCCATTTTTTGGCATTTTTCTTTCTAAACTCAATTCTTCGACCCAACGCTCTAAATAACAATGTTCTGAGTCAAAATCCTCACTTCAACAAAAATATTGTTTTTTTATGTTTTGAGGTATGCTGAATCTGACGGCAGAAAATCTCTCATCGGCCACCAATTCAAGTCAAATTTCTGTTTTGGGCAAAAAAAAAAAAGTTTTGACATTTGGAGCATTTAAGCACGTCTGCCTTAAGTGAGATTGGCTATTGAGGTTTTAATTATGACGCGAGTTTCGAAAAATTACTTCAAATGTCCATCAATTCTAACTAGTAGATGACGAAAATGAGGCCCGTTCAAAATTATATAAACACACACACACACATAAAATAAAAAATAAAAGGAGCAATTTTTTTAGCAGATTGATAGGGAGAGAATTTCGAAAATTCTAAATATCTCCGTTATTATACTTCGGACGTTAATTGGCTATTAATGTTATTATATACAATTATTCTGTAATATGAATACTAACCAAGATATTTAGATTTTGTAGTTTTCTTTTGACTTTGGTAAACCCCCACTCCTACTCATGCTATAATAGCAAAACGGTGTTATAACAGGAACAGTGGCGGCTCGCGTATAGCCACTGTGGAACTGCAGCACCCCCAATTTCCACTTGATATTATCTATAACATTTAATATAATGAGCCTTTTTCTTTAATTCTATCTTTATACTTGTATAATATATAATCCTTAAGCTTAATGCAGTAACCATCCCCCAGTTTATGAAAAAAGATACAAAAATCTTTGTATGGAACTGTGAGCTTCACAGTTCCAGCGGCGAGGTGTTTGACTGTTGTGCACATGCGTACGCAGGAAGCTGCAAGAGAGAGAGAGCGCTGTCGTTCCCGCATTGCCGACCCTGGCGTGCTCCTCTTGACAATTCCTATGACTACATCAGAGGCAGAACGCTGCTTTTCAACATTGAAGGAATAAAAACTTTTCTAAGGAGCACTATGAATTCGCAAAACTAAATGCACTAGCAGTGCTTTCAATGGACAAAAATTTCCTCAGATGTCATCCAGAGATCAAGGAGAAAATTATTGATCTTTCCGCGCAAATTAATTTTTAAATGAATAGATTAACATTGAACCGTAACAATTTAGGTTAAAGTAAGTAAAAAATGTGTTCTTTTTGGATTTTATCAAGTTTCTGAATAAATTTTCTTTTTATACATGGTTTGTTTCCTTTTACACAATTTTAAAACCAAGGCTAAAAATTTTCTGGTGCAGCACCCCCACTAATTTTAGCTACGAGCCGCCACTGAACAGGAACCTCTTTATTCTAAGCTTAAATATCAAACACATTCTTATGGAGTATCTTATGGAGTATGAATGCAAATTTGTTGTGCGACGACGTCATTAATTAAGGTTTTACATTCTTTTCTCGAAAATGTTACTTTGACCTATACCATACTCGATATTTAGCCGTTTCAGTCAAAATTAAATATCATATTTGATATTGGTAGAATGAGGTGGTGGGGTTATGAAAACTATATGAGTTATGATGGGTCGGATAGTAAAATGTTATAGAACGAATCTTGTTAAACTATTAATGTTCTACACTTGTTGTTTTTTGCATTGTTTTGTAACTGAAATATTAAGCAACTTATTCGTATTTTCCTTTTTTCAGTCCCAGTAGGCACTGAGAAAAGATCACTAGTGCGTTTTTCCAGCAGGTGGGAAATCTGCTTAGTTCACGCAGCTCCTGCTGGACGGGGTTTTATTCATTCCAATTATTCTGAAATTATTGAACGTTACTAATCACGCACTTGCGCGGGCACGTTTGTATGTTCAAGATAGTAGATCAAATATTACCCGAGTTTAAGGGAAATAAGCATTTGAGGTTGCACTTATGATACGATTTTCAATAAATGTTGTCCAATACCAATGATCCTACCTAGGATATGACAAAAATGAGGTCAGTTCAAAGATATATATATATATATATATATATATATATATATATATATATATATATATATATTGTAACGGTCGAGCTTTAGAGCCACTCCGCTGTCTCTATATCTATGAGATCAGAGTGATTAGTACTAGGCTTTAAACGAGGTAGCAGCACCTGTCAAGGGACTGACAGAGGAGACCGGTGAATCCAAAGGTCAATTTAGCAGGACAGGGATCGGCAGTCGATTCCAAGATGCAAAGAGAGAGTAAGTGTTTCTTTAATTATCTAGTCTAATTGTGCTAAATCTCTGATTAAATAGATAAATTAGCTCTTATAGCAGAGATGGTGGAAACGGGAATGCTTGCCGTGCAATATATGACCCTGAGAAGTAGCCGGTACATAGATTAAATTTAAATAATAATAATTATAATTACCCTTTCATTATAATATATATATATATATATATATATATATATATATATATATATATATATATATATGAATCTGTGTTTGTATGTGTTCTTTAATGCTCCAGGGGTCGCAACTTTGGTTTGATCACTGTCAATCTCGATATTTGAACGTTTTATGTTAAAATAAAGATCAAGTTTGTTAATGGCTGAAATGCGACCATCAGACCCACTCACTAGACTGGATTTATGATTCTTAGTATTGAGAATACCATATTTCAGCAAATTATGCCACTCAAACGAATTCAATAATCGTTAGAACATTGTAACCTGGGGGAAGGTGCATCATCAAGGATAAAAAGTCCGTCACGCAGGGGCTGCGTAAACTAAGCAGATTTCCCACGTGAAGTTTACAATAGAGAAATCTGTCTAATAACAACAGTAGTAGTAGGGAATCTCTAAACCTATTCACGAGGGACGAACAGTTACGGAAACGGCCGCACTAGCTCTCGCAGAAAGTCCCATTACATAGCCGCCAACTCCTGCCGACCACACGCAGAATACAAATGCAAATATCTCGGTTAATATTGAAGATATAGAATAAATGTATAGATCAATGTTTATAGTAAATTTCATAAGCAATAAGATTGATTCTATACAATTATTCGATCCGACGCGTAATAACGGGGATATTTTGAATTTTCCAAATTCCCCCCTCTAAACCCCCCCTCCTACTGGTCCGATTTCAGCCATTAAAAAACTTGATCTTTCTTTTTACATAAAACGATTAAATATGAAGTTTGGTAATGATCAAACAAAAATTGCGACCGCTAGAGCGTTAACAGACAAATATATATATATATATATATATATATATATATATATATATATATATATATATATATATATATATAATTTTGAACGGACCACATTTTCGTCATCTCCTGGGTAGGATCGATGGACATTTGAGGAAATTTTTCGAAACTCGCGTCATGAGTACGGCCTCAATAGCTGATTTCCCTTAAGGGAAATCTGTTAAAAGGTGAAAACACCTCCACTCTTAAAACTTCTTTTATTAAAAACAGAGTACTTTAGGGGCGAACCACCCCCCATTATCAGTGCTCTGTGACACAAGAAATACATTTTCACCATACTACGATCTAATCACCTGTTTTACACACCTAATTTGCGGTCCGAAAGCTACACTTGGCCGCCCTAGGGCCGAAAATGAATATTTCGCCCTAGGGCCGCAAAATCAGCTGTTTATTATTTTAATTCATTCATTTCATTATATACATTTATTTGAAGATTGTCAAGAGGATATTTTAATCAGAAACAATCCAACTACAAGTAAAAGTGTGAATGTGCCAAACAAAAAACAAGTAATAGAATCTTCAAAGGGTATTATGTTTTCAAACAACCAAAATTGTACTTTTAACATTTCTATAAATCAAAAATAAACGAACTACATTTTTTTGGCATTTTGAAATATATCAGTTGTATTAAATGAAACACACATATGTTCATCTCTCTTTATTAACTTACATAATAACATAACGTAAAACAATCCATACATTAAACATTCATCATGTCCCCATAACCACAAGATAACCTTCTAACAAAGAGGTACACTTAACCAAAAGAAAATCTTGTTTTTGATTAATGTTATATCGTATTAATATTTATTGTTGTATGGTGAAAAATAGCGCTCTTGCCTCGGGCCAATGTGCTTTTGCCGGCCCTCGAACTTTTCATGACCTCGACTACGTCTCGGTCAAAAAATATCTCGGGCCTGCAAACGCCCACTTTCGGCCCTTGGTACGAAATATACTATTAAGTAAAAGCATGTAATTTAAATACCTAAATAATATAAGCACCTTTAAATAAATAAATACAATTTACCCTAATAATGTAAATACCTTTTAATTGACTTATATTATTTATTTATGGTACATAAATGTATTTGTTGCGTCATAGAGCTCTGAAGATGGGGCGGATCGCCCCGAAAGTACACTATTTTCAATAAAAGAAGTGTTAAAGCGCAGAGGTGTTTTGCCCTTCTTATCCTTACGTTGATAGCTAGAAATCTTTCTGCTATATAGATCCAAGAGTTAGTGTTTTATTAAGATCCCGAAGAATGTATATGGAATATTGGAGTAGCTCTATGGACGTGGATATTCCAAGAGGACGAGAGAAGGGACTGATGGGGGCGATATCGAAGGATATTGAGTGGTGCCATCAATCGCAGCCATTGCCGTCCTACACCCAACATATTACCAAGGGACGGCACACCACCCAGACCATTCTTATCTTATGTATGTACGCTAGTATCTACAGTGCATTATCCCTATCACTGCTTTTATATCGTCGAGAGGTGCAATTCGTTCACCGAATGTGATTTGCAATCATGCAAAAGTGGATGTTCGTCTGAGTATCTCGCCATAATGTCTGGGGCTGGAAATGGCATATAAAAAGGTTCGAGTCAATGATTGCGGCACTAAATTTTGAGTCACCATTATGAGTCAATTGAGTAGCTACATCACTTGATATTTTTTCTCTATCTAACAAATTCATTAAGAGTACTATCTCAAATATTGCTACACACGTAACTGAAACTTTTAATAAATTCATTATAAATGGAAGTTTCGCGAAACGTCTGAAAAAAAAAAACAACTACACTCTATTCAAAAAGTCCGTCTTGCAGGGGCTGCGTAAACTAATCAGATATCCCTAGTGAAGTTTAACAATAAATGAATCTACAAACTGTTAACACAACACCCCCGTGAATATTAAGTAAATAAATGCAAACGGTAATAAGAGGTCTTTCAATAAATTTGAACGAACTCCTGAAAGGAAGCGTCTGAAATGTAACAAACAGGTCTGTCTGCCAACCTCTTACCGGGAAGAAAAACAATTACTGAAATACCTCAGAATACAACATATTTTGAAAACTATTTACAATATCTAATTTTAGTAGTCCAAGAACTTAAGAATGGCCACCAGAACATATTTGCATGTATCCCGTATAATAAGGGTCTCTTGAAAACAATATTTGGTAAATAAGTTTCGAATAATGTGGTTTATAATATAACTGCGTATTGTTTATGCAAAATGAGTAGAAGTGGGAGTTTGCTGAAGGCTGAAAACTGAAAAATGCTAATATCTCGGTCAATATTCTAGATAGGGAATAAATGTATATAACGATATTTATAGTACATGTAATTTCCAATAGGATTATTTCTATACAATGTTTCAATCCGACTCAGTAACGGAGATAGTTCGAATTTTCGAAAATCCTCCCCTCTACCCCCCCCCCTCCTATTGGTCTGATTTTGGTAATAGACAAATATATATATAATAAAAATACAGTTTTGAATGGATCTCATTTTTGTCAACTAGGTAGGATCGATGGACATTTGAAGAAAAATGTCGAAAATCGCGTCATGAGTACGACCTCAATAGCTGGTTTTCCATAAGGTAAATCTGCTTAAAAAGGGATTAAGAGTTAACTGTAAATTACATCCCTCCTCCCGGCCTTCTCGGAAATGTTCGAAAAAATTATCTTTAATCGACTAATGAATCATTTCGGAAATCGATGTCCTCGTACCTGAGCAATATGGTTATGGCGAAAACACGTCGATTACTTCGGCAACATATGATTTTCTGGAGGATATAATTCATTCTCTGGATGGAAATCTGAGCGTAATTGCAATATTTACAGATTTATCAAATGCTTTTGACTTAGTAGATCATCAAATACAACTGAATAAGTTGGAATATTATGGAATAAGAGGCACTGCTCATGAACTTTGTCGCTCTTATCTATGTAACCATAAAAAGAAAGTAGAAGTTGACGATATCAGTGTATATAAAATGACTTAAGAATGAAAAACAGTTACATGCGGTGTTCCCCAAGGTTCAACATTAGGTCCATTACTATGTTTAATATATATATATATATATATATATATATATAAACGACCTCCCAGCTAACCTTAAACCAACAAAAGCCATTCTTTATGATGATGATACCAGTATATCTTAAAAGGTACCGACCCAGAAAAACTGAAATAAGATGACTTTGCTACTATTAAATAATTATCTGATTGGTTTGATTTCAGTAAACATTGCTCACATTCTTATCAATTAATAATCTTGACATCTTACCAGTCGCCATGATAAAGGTTTTAGGATTGACTGTGGACTTTGACTGGTTCAATCATATTGAAGAATTGAGTAAGAAGCTAAAATCTCTTTGCTTCTTACTAAAATGTAATGGAGAATATATTTCAATAGATACTCCATTATTAATATAATATGGATTTTTCCATAGTAGGTTAACTTATAGAGTTATGATTTGGGGCAACTCCAAAAATCATATTTTAATATTTAAATTGCAAAAGATAGGATACCTTTTACTTCAATCGGTGAGATTTTTGATTTGAAGCATCTTTTTGTCGTAAAATCCCAACAAACACATTTTTCATCATCTTCGCTCCCTATGTATTCACTTAAATGAAAAACGTTCATTATAATTAATTGTAGACCACGAATGAAAGAATATATTAATTAGGATTTATAGTTGGGGTACGTACGTGTTAGATTTCCCAAGCATATGGAGTTATTTCATAAAAGTAGTCATTATTATTATTATTGTTCAGCCGTGTACTCCCGCTTACTTAGTTCACTAACTGGCCGTACATCAGGAGGTAGCCAAAGGCGGTGGCCAAGATTGGAAACTGCAGCGCTGGTGTACAGGATGGAGCAATCGTTTTAGGCTGGGCAGCCATATTGCTCCTTTGAAGGCACTCTTTAATAAAGTTAAAGTTTCTTTGTTTTTATAACAGATTTATCAATAAGTGTTAATGTTTATTTCATTAGTTTTAATGCTGGTTCCTAGATTAGTATTCTTTTCAGGTTTCAATTGTTTCAAATTATTATCATTTTGTTCTATCCTATCAGAAGGTCCATTACTATAAAGTTTGTTTATATGCTATAACTTACTCAATATATTTTGATTCTTTGGAGAACTCAAATAGTGGCTAGTATTATTTCACCCTCATATTTTCCAGGAAATAGTAAATACTTTGGTATAATCAAAGTGAGAAAATTATCTCTTTTATTAATTTTATTTCAGTCTAATTTTTTTCTTATTATTAACACAAAGGCTAACCGCAAGCCCTAACAATTATTTATTAACGTCCACTTTTTGCTGCTATGGTTCATTGGGCCGGGTTATCTACACAACCCATCTACAGCCAGGGTGGGAATAAGGATTTTATTTAATGATCTTGTCAC
Source organism: Riptortus pedestris (assembly GCA_019009955.1). Taxonomy (NCBI): domain Eukaryota; kingdom Metazoa; phylum Arthropoda; class Insecta; order Hemiptera; family Alydidae; genus Riptortus; species Riptortus pedestris. The sequence goes on from CM032228.1 coordinate 12,449,146, forward strand.
TAATTCATAAATCCTACTGCCCAGGCGGGAATCGAACTCGCCAATCTACTCTTACCACTTGCCCAATGCTTCAATCCACATGGCTAACCTGAGCCCCTCATCATAATTACTGAGTCTGCAGGCTTTTTCCAAAACAGAGCCAAACTTTCTTTCTGTAAAACTCTAAAGCTCATCAAGGGGGAAAATGTACGCAATTAATGTCCGACTCATAGTCTATTAATTATAATCTTGTGCAAGTCAAATACTAAATTTGAAGTTTAAAGCAAATTCTTGTTGGTTCAATCTCCACTTCTAGAGGAGCTAGTGGCAGCCAGATATACCTCAGGAGCCGGTATAAAACCCCGCGAGAGAAGGTCAACTCGTAAAAAAATGTGCTTCAACTTTCTAACTTAAAAACTGTTCAGGCAACTCTTCTTTTTCCTTTCCTGAAAGTATGAATTTCCCAACTTCTCCTTTCATATTCGCCGCCAAGAGTGCATGCATGCCTCGGATAAACTTCAGCCTTTTTCCTCTTCAAACCTCCGTTTACAGATTTCAAACCGAGTTAGTCTCGAGTCATAACTCGGAGCGCACAGACAAGATTTCATTTATGCAGGCCTTTACCCGGGTTCTCTCTGTGCTCTTTTCTAGCTTCCACTTATAATGCGCTAGATTTTTCAGAAAATAAATTATAAAATTTTTCTATGCATTGTCATTTCAGCAGATTCCCCTTAAGGGAAGTCAGCTATTGAGGTAGTACTCATGACGTGATTTTGGAAAAATTCTAAGGTTGTATATATGTAGTGTTTACAGGGTGCACCTGGCCGAACCCGGGAAAAATTGGGTCAGAAGTACATGCACTGGTTTCACATTGCCTTCTGCATCAGACCATCCAGAAATAAAGGCATTATTCTTTTCAAGGCCTGTGTTGTTAGGTAGCGCTCCCTCTACATCCCGCAGCCTGCATAAGCTGACTAATGATAGAGTATTAGCCAGTATGAGAATGTAGACAACAACTTTAATCTAACTCTAATCTTAGTGAGAATTAAGACAAGGAGGGGAAGAATTTAGACAGGGAAGGAAAGAATTCTAAGCTGAAATAACAAACTATCTCACACAGCAAGGAGGCTACGCAACATTAACCCCCTTCGCAAGCGATGCCTTCGACATCGCCAAAGGTGCAGCGATACCTTCGGGATCGTCATGCAACTACTCCGGCTTTGCCCTCGCGATTACAGAATTTTAATTATACACGTTTTTTGTAAATTCTTATGATAATACTAGTGATGTTCATACTAGGCGAAAAATAAAACTACTCTCCATTCGGTTAAAAAATAATTTATTTCGTATATTATATCGTTAAGAAAGAAATAGAAAAAAAATTGAATAATCTATCTGGCAAAACATGTATCATTCTCAAAACTTTTTATGAAAATAGAAGATATTGCCATACAATTGCATAAAAAATTAAACAAATACGAAATCTTTATCAGGTAATGTACCAAGAATGATATTATAATAAAAACAGTTTAAAATTATTTATTTAGATAGGGGAAGTAGGGAATAGACTTTTCAGATGATATTAAAATGCCGAAAATTTCAATAAATATATAACTAGCATTTAGTGAAATATAATATACTTAAAAAGAAGGAATTAAAAGTTATAGCAAATAAAAAAATATTGAAAAAATAGAGAAGAAATAGAAGTCGTATTAGTTCTGTGATTATTTGGTAGAATGCTCATTACAGGTCGTTCAAAGACGAAAACATCTAAACCAATAACTTGAATCATTCAAAACGCCGAATAATAATAATGTAAATAAAGAAGTATTAATAAAAAAAATAAACAATTCCAAAATTCAATCTGATTAAATAAATGTGGACAATAAATGACAATGGTTAAAAATATCAACCTCTCACTGCTGTAAACAGCTTTATTTAGATGACATACTTAAACTCCAAAGACATACATTAGGTAAACATATTAACATTTCATTACATTCAATTACCCTCACCCTTCACCCTTCGAACTGCCGAGGGGGTCTTTGAGCGCTTGTAGAGGAGTCACAGTCGGAGAAGTGGACGAAATTGCCGTTGACGGAGGCCGACCGGGAGTGCAGGGAGAGTAGCGGAAAGATGGGAGTTTTAGGAGAGGCGATTTTGGAGGGTCCGTATAAAGCGGTGGGGTGGAGTACGGGAAATAACCTTGGTGGGCACGTAGACGGTACGCTCGAGCTGAAAATTGACGCTTGGAAAAGAACAAATAAGTATATAGAACGGGCGTTTTACGGCTCGCAAAAAAAAAAGTCCGTCAGGCTGGGGCTGCGTAAACTAAGCAGATTTCCCACTAGAAGTTTTACAATAGAGACATTTCACGAGAGCCTACAGAAATGGCGACTAGACCCGAAGTTAGCCGATCTCATTCCATCATTACATTTATATCTCATTACATTTAATAAAAATGCAAATATATCGGTTAATATTCAAGATAGAGAATAAATCTATAGAACAATATTTATAGCAAATTTAATTTGTAATAAGATTGGTTTTATACAATTTTTGGATTCGATGTGCGGTAACGGAGACATTTTGAATTTTCGAAAATCCCTCCACTCTAAACCCCCCTCCCGCTGGTCCGATTTTAGCCATTAACGAACGCGATCTGTCCTTTTGCATGAAATATCGAGTTTGGTAACGATCAAATAAAAATTGCGACCGCTAGAGCATTAACAGACAAATATATATATATATATAATTTTGAACGACGCTCATTTTCGTCTCCTCCTGGGTAGGATCGATGGACATTGGAAGAAAATTTTCGAAAATCGCATCATGAGTACGCCCTCAATAGCTGATTTCCCTTAAGGATCAGCTAAAAAATATATTTTCGAGTTCCATCGTCACTTGTCGGGAATGCAGACGGCGGCTAATCCAGTTTGAGGCACCGAACGACCAGGGGAGTACATGAGATCAATAGAGTGTCATATCAGCTCTTGGGAAGTCTGCTTAGATTAGGCAGCCCTTGCGTGACGGATTTTTTTTTTGTTTTCGTTTGAAGTTAACAAAAATAGTTGATTGATGTTCTTCTAAAAATATTGATCTCAACAGTAAACAATCGTTCAAAACTCGGAGGTAAGAAAAGAATGATAAAGAATTAAAGAGTTGTTAATATTTAACATCCTAATCTCGTCTAGTAAGAGCTTTGTAGGCAGCATCCTTACCCTCCTACAGACACTCATCTCGGGGAAGAAATTTATTTTAAGCCGGAACTGAATATCAGATTATCCGAGCTTTTCAACTCTGCGATGAGAGCTTCTCAAAAAGGCCTCTCTCGAAAAGTTTTCCTTAATTTAGGTCAAAACGTCCGTCAAGAAGGGGCTGCTTAACTAAGCAGATTTCCCACTGGCTGGTATAACGCACTAGTGATCTCAACTCACCGCATATTCTCTATTTCTAACCAAAGGGTTGAAGGGTGCGAGGGGTGGGGGTTACTGAAGGAGAAAACACGAAAGTAGGAATAACTCGATTAGTATTGGAGTTATGAAAAAATATATAGAACAACAATTGTAGAACATCAATAGCTTAACAAGATTGGTTCTATAACATATTACAATCCGAATCATAATAACGTTTGTATTTTGAATTTTCAATCTCCCCCTCCCCCAAGCCACTAACAAATATGATCTTTAGTATTAACGGAAAAGGTATAGAACGAGTATGGTATAGAACAAAAAAGTCTGTCACGCAGGGGCTGCGTAAACTAAGCAGATTTCCCATGTGAAGTTTTACAATAGAGAAATCTCCATACTGCTAACACAACACCACCCTGATTAAATACAAACGGTAATCAGAAATCTTTCAGTTAATTAAAATAAATTCCCAACTGAAAAGGCTTCTGAGTTGTAAGAATAATCTATATTTTAATATCTCAAATTTTAGTAGCCCAAGAACTAAAGAGGGGGGGGGGGCGGATAAACAGAACGTATTTGCATAAATCTCACAAAGTAAGGAAGGTAAGGTAAGGTTAGAAACGACAGGTAAGGTTAGAAGAAGCTTCCACCTGAGCCGAGAAATTACGAAAATGGCCAACCTAATCCGAACTATACCCGACCACAGACTTCATAAAAATGCAAATAACTCGGTTAATATTCAAGATAGAGAATAAATGTGTATAACAATATTTATAGTAAATTATATTTATAGTAATTTGCAATAAGATTGATTTTATACAATTTTTCGATCCGATACATAATAACGGAGATATTTTGAATTTTCGAAAATCCCCCCTCCCTCTAGTCCGATTTCAGCCATTAACGAACTTGATCTGTATTTTTACATAAAACGGTTAAATATCGAGTTTCGTAACGATCAAACAAAAATTGCGACCGCTAGAGCGTTAACAGACAAATATATATAATTTTGAACGGGCCTCATTTTCGTCATCTTCTGGACAGGATCGATGGACATTTGAAGAAATTTTTCGAAAATCGCATCATGAGTACGACCTCAATAGCTTATTTCCCTTAAGGGAAATCTGCTAAAAACATTTTTGAATTGGAACAAAATCTTAACTGATGTAATTACACTACGAATTTGCATGTATCTCGCATAATAAAGGTCCCATGAAAACAATATTTGGCATATAAACATAGACCAAAGTAGTTCGAGACAGAACAGCTTCTTGTTAATATGACATGAGCAGGAGTGGGGGTTTACTGAAGGATGAAAAAAACAAACAAAAAAAAAAACAATATCTTCGTTAATATTCATGATAGAGAAACTATGTACAAATCAACATTTATAAGGAATTTAATTTTCGTTGATTCGATACTAATTTTTGATCTGACTTATTATAATTGAGCTTTTTCGAAATTTATCCCTTCTTAAACCCCTCTCCACCCAATTGGTTTTCTACCGTTAACGGACTTGATATTTAGTTTTACATAAAACGGTAATATATCGAGTTTGGTAAAGATTAAACAGAAACTCCGACCGCTAGAGCGGTAAAAAACATATATATATATATAGATATATATAGATATATATATATATATATAATATAATTTTGAATGGACCTCATTTTCGTCATCTCCTAGGTAGGATCGATGGACGTTTGAGGATATTTTTTCAAAAATCGCTTCATGAATACAACCTCAATAGCTGATTTTCCTTAAGGGAATTCTGCTGGAGTGACAATGAAAAAACACTTATAGCTTATGGTTACGACCCCCTCTCTAATTATATCTTCTAACCTAAGTGTTAAAATACGAATAATAATAAATTGCCACCAGATCATACAGACGTCATATCCTCAAGGACAGTAATGTTTCAGAAAGAAGATTATGCAACAAAACTTATGAGTCCATTCAACACATTACGGCTGGATGTGAAATACTTGCTGGGTTCGAATACCTACAAAGTCACAATAACGTGGCAAAAGTATGCCATCAAACTCTTGGAGAGAAATTCGGCGTGATAGACAGGAAGGTCGCTTATTATCGCTATAATCCTCAAACATTATTGGAAAAAGATAATGTAAAGATGTATTGGGACGAAGCGAAGATAACCGACCATACTGTGCATCATAACAAACCGGATATTCTCATTATTGACAAGATCAATAAGACTGCTGATATTATTGACATTGGAGTACCTACCCAATGATGAGAATATTCGAAAATCCTATGGCGAAAAATTAAGTATCATAAATTGGCTATTGGGCTTAAAGGAGTATACAGACTGAAGTCTTTCTCACTTACGGCTATTATACTAAGTACAAATAGACTCGTGCCAAAAACTACAATAGCAGACACCAAGAGTTAAAAATCTTCCAACAGAAATTATAAAAGAAGCACAGTAAGGGGTACTCTTGATATTACAAGAATTTTACGAAATTTTGTTAAACCCCTTTAACATATGAAATAATTACGAACTCCACATTCGTTGGATTTTCTACGATGTGGATTTTACTCCTGTTTTTTCTTATTACAAACCTCATAATAATAATAAGTATAGCTCGTTAAACACATTCATCCACTAAAATAAATAATGCGGCACGGTAAGCGACATTTTTCTGGCTTAATCCAATTTATGTGTATTTATAAGAAGTGGTATCTCTAACTGGAGAAATTATTGGCAAGATGACACTGTGCGTTTGCCATAGTTTTCCGTTATCTCGTTTTGGAGTGAGTCCAAACCCTCTACGCAATCCTGGAGCTCTCGACTCCAGGGCTGGAGAAAAAAATATTTTATTCCCGAGGAAGCATTGAATTAGTATGCTTTTCTCCCCAGTAACAGTGCTATTTTTCTATTAGTAAAAATTTAGGCCTATTTACCAAACAAACAAAAAATGTCCTGGGAAGCAAAAGTTAGCAACACCGCATGAAGGACTCTATATAATAGTCTTCATTGTTTTGGAAAGCATTGTCTGCCAGAAGTACAAATGTATTATTGTATGTAGTGGCAGTAAGTGTATTAATATATTTCTCAGGATGGACCATAGAAAATATCGGACCTTAAATTGATAAATACTTCATAAGACCATTGGCTACGTTGGTTCATAATAAAACTACATACATACACACATATATGCATAATATAAATATATATATATATATACACACACACTAACTAAGGTACCCGGCGATACCCAGAAAATAATTGATTATGAATAATGATTGTAATAATATAGCAAGGATATAGTGTGTACAATAACACTTCCCATATGGGCATATTGTTTTTCCGTAAGAGCCAGATAAAGGTAACGGACTTATAGAATAGAAATTTTAGTTTTGAAGAATAATTTAAAAAGAGTTCCTAATTAGTCTTTCTCCCCTTTTTGGCACACGGTGAATAATTCAAATCATAATTGGACATCATTTATTATAATTAAATATCATCTGAAATGCACGCATTTCATGTCAAAATCCAATCCGAGCACACACTGTTTGAAAAGTTTAGAAAGAGTCTGTTGAGTGAGTGAGAAGAAAGAAATTCCCATAATGCTAACATTCAAGAGGAAATTAGTTAATTTTTGATCCTTCCGTTGATGATGGACCTCCACCAGCCAGCCCAAATCCAGAGACATTAGTTAAGACAAGTTAAGACGGAAGTTGTAGGGAGGCTAACACAGTTATTAGCCTCCCTACAACTTCTGCTCCCAAATAAGCATTACAACATTGATATACTTAAATTATAATTTCAAAACATTAAACAAGTCGAATTTTCTAATTATTTATATACCTACTGCAAATAAATAAAAGTGGTACCCCATAAATAAGTCAATTTATGTTAAAAAAAGCTAGGTCTGTATGGGAAAAAGATTTTAACCCCACCTGCAACCTGAATAACACTTTAAACAATCATATTGATTTTAAATGCGTATTGTATTTTTTTTATAATGATATTACTAAGTAAAGTAATTTCAGTGTTTGAAGAGCTGGAGAATGCTTGGAAAAGGTTACAGAGGAAACTTAATTCAACATAACTGAAATTTCTTTTCGAAATTTTCAAAACTATCACAAAAGTTCTAAGAAGAAAGGGGGTTGAAGTATGAAATCATAAATATCTACATTATTATTTGTCGTACACACAATGTTATTAAATCAATCATATTAGACCAATTTTTTAACTACAATGCTTGTTTGTTCATTTTTCTGTAACTGTCATATTAAATATAGTAACTTCAGGAACCTTGAATACTAAGAGGCGTGACATAAGATGTAGGAACTTCTTACACACAGGAGCCCATATTTCGACTATATACTAAATTATATTAAAAACGTCTACCCTTTTTAATTTTTAAATTGAAAAGTTAAGTAAGATTTGAACATTTGAAATAGTATAAATGTACTACTATGCATAACAACATTATAATTAATTTTTTAAATTATTATTATTAGTGTTTAATGTTTATTTGATGTGTTTATTACTTCTTATTAATGTTTATTCGTTTTTTTTTTATTACTTGTATTTAATGTTTATTTATTGCCTTAAATTTTATTTGTCCTGTTTATTATTTGTTTTTAATTTTTATTTGTTGAATTCATCTTTAGGTTATTTTCCTAAAATTTTGTTTTATTTTACATAGTTGAAGTTTGAGCCAAATCGCCTAGTTTCAGGCGTTCCTGAATAAATAAATATGTTGTTTGTGGTTTTGGATTTCAACCTTCTCTAATCCCAGTTTCACGGATTTCCAATATGTCAGGAAATATATTTTGTCCAGCTCAAACATGACATAACGCTTGTTTGCTTGCTCAAAAATGAAAAGTCCGTCACGCAGGGGCTGCGTGAATAAGCAGATTTCCCACGTGAAGTGTTACAATAGAGAAATCTGCCTAATAATAATAGTAATAGTGAGGAATCCTAAGCCTATTCACGAGGGACGAATAGTTACGGAAACGGCCGCACTAGCTCTTGGCGGAAAGTCCCGAACATAGCCGACTCCTGCCGACCACACACATAATACAAATGCAAATATATCGGTTAATATTGAAGATAGAGAATAAATGTATAGACCAATATTTATAGTAAATTTAATATGCAATAAGATTGATTCTATACAATGTTTCGATCCGACACATAATAACGGAGACATTTCGAATTTTCATAAATTCCACCCTCTAAACCCCCCCCCTCCCACTGGTCCGATTTCAGCCATTAACGAACTTGATCTTTCTTTTTACATAAAACGCTTAAATATGAAGTTTGGAAACGATCAAACAAAAATTGCGACCGCTAGAGCGTTAACAAACAAATATATATATATATATATATATATATATATATATATATATATATAATTTTGATCGGACCTCATTTTCGTCATCTCTTGGGTAGGATCGATGGACATTTGAGGAAATTTTTCAAAACTCGCGTCATGAGTTAAGGGAAATCTGCTAAAGAGGTGCTCAATATTTGATTGAAGGTTACCTGAGTCACTACTTTGACGTCTCTGCTTACTCTTGAATGCTCACCGACAAGTTCATTGTACATAAATTAACTTGCTAATGAATGTATATTGTTACTTTTTGAAATCCGTAAAAAAATGTGTAGCCAATCCGGCCCTCCCTCACGGAAGTTTTCAATCGTTATATAAACTAGCTAAGGTACCCGGCGATGCCCGGCAAATCATTGTTAACTGAATAATGATGGTATTTTTATAGCAAGACTTCAACGCTTTCCGTATGCGAGTATTGTTTTCCCGTGAGTGGTAGGTAATTTTAGGGGAGTTGTCGAACAGAAATTTTAGTTTTGAAGATTAAATGAAAATTAATTCCTAATCAGTCCCCCCACTTTTTGTCCCACAATAAACAATTCAAATCATAATCATGGGTAATATTCATTATAACTAAATATCATCTATAATCTATGTATTTTCTGTCAAGAACCTGTCCGAGCACACATTTTTTGACCATGGTTATATGCACAACATTATATGCATAACAGTAAATGTGATTAGAAAGTAATTATAATAATGCCAGCATTCCACAGGAAATAAGTTGACACAATTAACTGCCAGCCTGACCACCGACTTCCGAAAAAATGTTTTCTTAAGCTCCTCAGTTTGCACAATAGGAAAAGCGACATAAAATATAACTGGGTGTCACAAATAAAATTTATAGCAGGAAATAATTATGTTGAAGAATATTTTTTCGAATCTTTAGACCAACAAACTTTGCTAGCCAACAAGATCACAATCATTGAAACAATTGTAAACAATCTCCATTCCGTTGACGTGGATAGAGTTCTTAACTCAAGTTACAGCCGAATATATAGAAGTATTTGTAGTTTTAACCATTCTCTCCCTGAAAATTATTTAACGTTCCACACAAACATAAATAAAATCAAACTTATCAGTCAAATAAGGATTTCCTCTAGCGAGTATTTAAAATTATCCTATAGAAACATGACTCAAATTATAAAAACTGGAGAGGTATGTAAATGGTGCCAAAAATATATTTACCTTCATTTGAATCATTTACTGTTTTATTGCCCCTCTTTTACAACACACAGAGTAAAATTCCTTGACAAATATATAGTGCCTCAAAGAGAATACCTATCATTGGTAAACATTCTGGATTACAACAATGAAAGTAAAGTTAATGATATTTTTTGTTTCTTATCAAAAGTTTGTGAAAGGTAACAATATAAAAGAAAGAATTGTATTATTTTTTATGGGGGTGCTTATTCAATAATAATCGGCACATTATTTATTATATGCAGTTATACTTATTATTAGAAGAGTTATACTTATCTTAGAGAATAGTCATGTTAATCTGATATGTTAGAAAACTGATCTTTATTTAGACATTAACAAAGAATGAATTAATCTACATTTACATTAAATTATGACCTATTGAATTCAGTATTATAATTATTTAGATTAATATTTATATTGTATTACGTGCCAATGTATATGGTGTTCAGTTGTAATTCTAGGAATTATTATTATTTTATTTACACATACTTTAAGAAGTATAAGATACTAGCTCAGATACCCGGCTTCGCCCGGGAATTCATTTGAGGCTGAATGGTGATGGCATTTTTTAGCAGGCTTTACATTGCAAAATATTTTGACATTTACTCGTCCCAGTGTTTAGGATTGATACCCATATTTGCCGTGGATTTGCTAATAATAGAATTATTTGTTCGATAAGGCTTCACAGTCTTCGATATTTTTATATTTCCCGTCTCTTATACATGTAAATATGGGGAATTTTTATTTCAGGCCTCCCTTTTAACCCCGCTCCCATTCGAACCTAAAAATTTTAATATAACTTATAATTATGGAAGAATTAATGCTATTGACATACCGAGTTTTGTTAAGTTCGGTTCAGCCGTTAGTGCCCGCTAAAGTTTTAACGTATAACTCATTTATACTTAGGTATACTACAAAAGTGTATATAACAAAAGTTACTCCAAATAACAAAATAAACAACTTTTGTTATGTTTATATTTGCGGAAAAACCAATAGGAAACGAAATATCGCTATTTTTAATTTCAGGCTTCCCTTATAACCCCCACTCCTGCCCGTCCATAGAAATGTTGGTATGGCTTATTATAATGAAGAACTCACTGTTATTACACATACCGAGTTTTATTTAGTTCGGTTCAGTCTTTTTTGGCAAATAACATTGTCGACTCCCGCTATAATTTTTAGCGTATAACGCATTTAAACTTCGGTATAAGACAAAAGTGTATATAACAAATGTTACTCTGAATAACAAAATAAACAACTTTTGTTATGTACATATTTCCCGAAAAACCAATAGAAAACGAAATATCGCTATTTTTAATTTCAGGCTTCCCTTATAACCCCCACTCCTGTTCGTCTCAGAGAAAATTAATATAGCCTAAAGTCTAAGTTGGGTTAGTCGTAATATACATACCAAGTTTCATAAAATTCGGTTCAGCCGTTTATGCGTGAAAAGGTAACAAACAAACAAACATACACGAAAGAAACAAAATGCAGATATGGTGTCTATGACATGTGAAACGAAAAGTTATCGTGAAATTTCGCGAAAAAAATCAATGTACAGACAGAGGTTACAATTTTATATATATATATATATATAGATTAATAACCATACTAACACTAATTGGCCAGACTCTTGGCAACATGTAAACAGAAGCCAATAAAATATCTATCTATCTAAAAAAAAAACTGCCGGCCTTCCTATCACTTCATCTCCAGCTTGAGCGTTATCAACATTGTTTAGCCTAAATTATTAATCAAAACACTGAGCACTTCAAATTTCCTAATGATTTATTTTTCTTGTGGAAATAAACAAGAGTAGTAGCGTAAAATAATTTAATTTACATTGAATAAGCTAGGTGAGGGAAAGAGTTCTTAACCCTACCTTCAACCCGAATAGCATTGAACAATCAAATTGAGTTTAAACGCACAACGTCTTTTGTCATAATGGCAACATCAAATAACGTTTAATAGATGTAGATAATACATAGTTATTTCAATAACGCCAATACACAGGAGGAAATAATATAATATATACCAAAATTAAAGAGTTTGATTCACCAGAACTTCCGATATCAAACGTTATACAAATTCGTTTATTTAAATGTATATGAATGTATGTATATGAAATTGTTTATTTAATGTATTCTGAAAATTAAATAATCTAAATATTCTTATAGTTTACATTTCGATTGTGAAATAACTAACGGTTTTAATAAAAACCAATGTTATTTTCTAATAAAAAAAAGTCCATCACGCAGAGGCTGCGTAAACTAAGTAGATTTCCCTTTTGGATTACTAAAATTTGATTGATTGAGTGATAAAAATTATTCTGATTCATTATAAATTACAGCACAAGATATAGTCCATAGTTTTCTATAAAAATGATATGTTATATTCTGATATATTTCAGCAATTGTTTTTCTTTGCTGTAAGCCGATGGCAGACCTATTTGTTTACATTTCATACGTTTCCCGTCTGGAGGGGAAAGATTTCTTATTACCGTTCGTATTTATTTACTTAATATTCAAGGTGGTGTTGTGTTAGAAGTATGTAGATTTATCTATTATTAAACTTCACGTGGGAAATCTGCTTAGTTTACGCAGCCCCTGCGTGACGGATTATTCTGTTAATTAGATTATTTATTTATTTATTTTGGAGCGTTCGCAGCGAGGCGATATTGCTCATAAAAAAAAACAAAAACAATTTATATAAACAAAATACAAAATGAAAATAGAAACAAGAAAAAATTAAATAATACAAAATAAGAACGGAAACAAATAACAAAACTCGACTAAATAACAGAACGCAACAATATAACAAAACACAACTAAATAACGGAACGCAACTAAATAAAACTCAACTAAATAACAGAACGCAACAATATAACAAAACACAACTAAATAATAGAACGCAATCAAATAACAAAACAACGAAAAACAACAATAAACACAAAATAACAAATAAAATAAATAAACAAAAACAAAACATTATGTTCAAAAACAAAGACTGTAAAGACTAATAAAATTACGTAAGCAATTATATAATTTCAATGGATAAAACTAAACTAAAATCAAATAAATATAAATTAGTATGTACAATAAAATGAAGATTTCTAACTCTTAAAATATTTACAATCATATGCTCTCACTTTCTTTATCACACATACAAACATGCATACACACTCACGCGCGCACGTACACGCACACACACGCGTGCAGGCACACACACTCACACGCAAACACACACACGCACATACACACACATAAACATACAGTAAAACGGTTTAGCTGGAATTTAAAATATTTAATTTAAGAAGGATTAAAAAGGATTTTAAAATGTAACAATTCTAAATTTGTGAGTATATGTTAATGTCATGTAAATGTTGGAGTATTATGGGTATACATTCTATATATTACTGATTATACTTTCTAAATAAGATTCTGTTTTTAGGGCTTTATCAATATAAATATTTATATTTAATAGCCAGAAATACATTATCATAATTGATAGAATACATTTTATGACCGAAATCTCCAATGGAGAAGACAAACAGAACACCTGATTGAATATTTTGTAAGTATATTAATATAGCTTGATAAATGGGACCGAACATTGGTATCATACCGCAGCGAACCGCTGCTACCAAAACTATGCCGAATATAATTAATTAAGGAAGTCCGCTTGCAGAAGCTAATTCAATTAACTAATATCGGAACGTCTCAAATAATTAAGTCAAAGGGTATATTAGCTCAGTCCCGCTATGGCGAAACCTGCTATTTGCAAATTCCCCTTCCGCTTTTGAGAATTTGGACAACTCGTGGCGCGATTTTAGAAAACAAAATTCCGCCGCGTAGGGGCTGCGTAAACTAAGCAGATTTCCCTCGTGAAGTTTAACAATGTATAAATCTACGTAATGGTAACACAATAGCGCCGTCAATATCAAGTGAACAATACAATTGTGAATAATACAAACGATAATAAGAAACCTCCCGACGGTCCCCGAATCGTAAATAAACAGGTATGTCAACTTCTCACAAGAAAGAAAACAATTACTGAAATATATCAGAATATAACATATTAATTTTATTGAAGTTAATTACTATATATAGTACTACAATTTATAATGGATCAGAATAAGTGATTGTACTGTGCAATAAGAAGTGAAGTTATCAGTGCATACTGTGAGGAATAGTAAAGAATAATTCACAAAGTGTGTAGTGCATTATTTGTGCAATCCAAAAGAACTCTAATAAACAACATTTATTATTTTTGTAACAAATGTAACAAAATTATCTCCATCTTCAATATTAAATTATAATTGTTGTTATGTACGTTTTAGCAGATTTTCCTTAAGGGAAATCAGCTATTGAGGTCGTACTCATGGCGCGAGTTTTGAAAAATTTCCTCAAACGTCCATCGATCTTACCCAGATGACGAAAATGACCGTTCAAAATTATATATATTTGTCTGTAAACGCTCTAGCGGTCGCATATTTTGTTTGATCGTTACAAAACTCGATATTTAAACGTTTTATGTAAAAAGACAGATCGAGTTCGTTAATAGTTGAAATGGGACCCGTGGGAGGGGGTTTAGAGGGGGTATTTATCTCCGTTACCATACGTCGGATCAAGTAATTGTATAGAACTAATCTTATTACAAATTAACGGTACTATTAATATTATTATAAACATTTATTCCCTATCTTGTATATTAACCAAGATATTTGCATTTTTTAGTTTTCAGTCTTCAGAAAACCCCCACTTCTACTCATGTTACATAAACAATACTCTGTTATGTAATAGAACACATTATTCAAAACTTAAATACCATAAATAGTTTTCAAGAGACCTTTATTATATTAGTGAAATGCAAATATGTTATCGTGCCCCCCTCCCCCTTCTTAAGTTCTTGTCCTACTAAAATTTTATTGATTAAGATAAAAATTAGTCTGATCCATTATAAATCACTGTACCAGATATAGTAAATAGTTTTAAAAAAAATTAAAATGTTATATTCTGTTATATTTCCGTAATTGTCTTTCTTTCCTGTGAGAAGTTAGCACCTGTTTGTTTACGGTTCAGGTGCTTCCCGTCTGGAGGTTTCTTATTATCGTTTGTATTTATTCACTTGATGTTGACGGTGCTATTGTGTACCATTATATAGATTTATCTATTGTTAATCATCAAGAGGAAAATGTGCTTAGTTCACGCAGCCCCTGCGTGACGAACTTTTTTTTCTCTATCTTGATTTTGAACCCAGATATTATCAATTTTAGTTTTCGCATTTCAGTAAACCCCCACTTCTACTCTTGTCATATTGACTACGTAAGCCGTTACTTTATGAAGCACTTAATTTGAGACCTAAATACCAAATATTGTTTTCATTGAATATTTTCGTTTTGAGATAAATGCAAACAAGTGACGCACGTGGGAAATTTGCTTATTTAACGCAGCCCCTGCGTGACGGACTTGGTTTGTTTTAGCAGATTTCCCTTAAGGGAAATCAGCTATTGAGGTTGTACTCATGACGGAATTTTCGACATTTTTCTTCAAATGTCCATCGATCCTACATGGAGATGACCGATCCTAGATGACGAAAATAAGGTCCGTTCAAAACTGTATATATATATCTATCTATCTATCTATCTATATATATATATATATATATATATATATATATATATATATATATATATATAGGTCTGTTACCCTTTTGGTCGCAATTTTTGTTTGATCCTTACCAAACTTCATATTTAAGCGTTTTATGTAAAAAGAAAGGTCAAGTTCGTTAACGGCTGAAATCGGACCAGTGGGAGGGGGGGTTTAGAGGGGAGGATGTTCGAAAATTCGAAATATCTCCATTACTATACGTCGGATCAACAAATTGTATAGAACCAATCGTATTGCAAATTAAATTTACTATAAATATTGTTCTATACATTAATTCTCTATCTTGAATATTAACCGAGATATTTGTATTTTTATGAAATTTCGGCCGATAACGGATTTTTGAATTTCCCGCGAAAAGCTAGTTCGGCCCTTTGCCGTAACCGTTTGGCTCTCCTATGGAGATTTCTCTATTGTATAACTTCACGTGGGAAATCTGCTTAGTTTACGCAGCCCCTGCGTGACGGACTTTTTAGTCATCAATAAATCCCTCGCTTCTACACATCAGAATTTTAATTAGAAACAGGGAATATATACTGACATGAGGTCACTAGTGGGTCATGTCTGAACGTGGGAAGTCTCCTTTTTTTTACGCAAAACCTTCTGGTAGTAAAGTTCTTATCTGATATTAAATTAATCATATGTTGATCAACTATCAGTCCAGTTATTATATTAATTATATTTATAATTATAATTGAGAGTTATTGTCAATAAGGCGAGTGGTTTTGAGTTTCTGTAAAATAATTATATGACTGCAATTTCTCTGTTCCAAGGATGCACTTGAACTTATTAATTTGTTTAGTGGTTTGTTGATTCCATTCAAAATCAATTCCATGTAGTCGGTTTGACAGGAAAAGCGACTTAAAATTAAACAAATTAGAAATTAATAAATTAGCCATATTAAATCATTACAATATACTGCATTAGATACATTTCAGAGAATTTGAGTGATTAATTTCAAATCAAAGAAAAATAAAGAGTATTTATTTCCAAAAAAAAAAATCCTCAGGTATGTAATTCATGAAAATGAAATTACAGCAGTTATGTAGCTCCTTGCCAAAATGTTTTTCTTTCTAATTTCTTTAAAGCGAGGGAAACGCTTAAGTGTATAAAAAGGAAGCGCGTCGAGGTTATTCCAATAGCTCAAGTGTTTATTTTTTTATTCTCAATATTTTATTAGTTTATCATTTATTATTTTTTGATTTATATATCTCGGAGCTTCGCTACAAGGGTGATATTGCTCGAAACAAAAAAAGTCGTCACGCAGGGGATGCGTTACCGAAACAGCTTTCCCACGTGCGCCACGTATTTTGCACTTATCTCAAGAACTAAAAGTTCTATGAAAACAATATTTGGAATTTAGGCTTCAAATAAAGTACTTCATAATATAATAGCTTATTGTTAATAAGGCATGAGAAGGAAATGGAGTTAACCGAAGACCCAAAACTAAAAATGATACTATCTCGGTTAATCATCAAGATAGTGGAAAAGTGTACTTAACAACATTTATAGAACTATACATTTTCCATAAAATTGGTCTTATACAATTTTTCGATCCGACTCATAATAACGAAGATATTTCGAATTTTCGAATTCCACCCCCTCTCAACAACCCCCCCCCCCTCTTACTAGTCTGATTGCAGCCATTAACAAACTTGATCATTCGTTATGCATGAAATGTATAAATATCGATTTTGGTAACGATCAAACAGTAACTACGACCGCTAAAGCATTTACTGACAATTAAATGCACTATAAATATTGTTATATATATTTATTTTCTATCTTGAATACTGACCGAGATATTTGCATTTTTCAGTTTTCAGAAAACCCCCACTTCTACTCATGGCATATTAACAATAAGCTGTTGTATCATGAACTACTCCATTCCTCGGTTAAATACCAAATATTGCTTTCATTGAATTTCTTTTTAGTCAGATATATGCAAATACATTCTGTTGACACATTCTTTTGTTCTTGGACTACTAAAATTTGAGTGATTGAGATAAAAAAATGTCCAATTCATTATAAATTACAGTATTAGAAATAAATAGTTTCACTATAATTAATATGTTATATGCTGATATATTTCAGTAATTGTTTTTCTTTCCGGTGAAGAATATTACTTTCTACCTGTTCCTTTACAATTCAGACACTTTTCGTAGGTAGCTTATTAAAATTTAAAGAAAGATTTCTCATTACCGTCCGCATTTATTCACTTAATTAATGATCACGGTGTTGTTAAGTGTTACAAGTATTTAGATTTAACTATTGCAAAAATTCAAGAGTAAATCCTCTTAGTTTAAGAAGCCATTTTGAACGGACCATATTTTCGTCATCTACTAGGTACGATCTATGGACATTTGAAGCCATTTTCCGTAAAACTCAACAAAGATTTCCCTTGAGCAATAATCAAAAAATTATAATGAACGGGTGTCGAGTAGCATAAATAGCGGAACTTACTTGTCGTGCCGGGACGGCGACTCGTCAAAGAAGGGCTTTTAGACGATTAGGGTTGGTCTATATGGACAGAATGTTTTTGAAGAGGGTCTATATGAGTAGGAAGGTTGTAGGGGGAGGGTTGGCTGTTCTCCAAGAATGGCCTACTCATGAATCCGAATACTGGAGCGGCCATGGAGTCTCAGGAACAACTCCACTATATCTGATACTCCGGGCAACTCCAACAATCCTGGCAATACCAGAATTCGAGGAGTATTGCGGCTTAACTAAGTCAATAACTTAATTTACATAGCGTGCTGGGGGAGTGTCACGGGTTTAAAAAGTCCGTACGCAGGGGCTGCGTAAACTAAGCAGGTTTCGCACGTGCTAGTATAAAGAACTAGTGTTCTACCTCTCCACATATTCGGACTGAAAACCAGTAATTACTTAATTAGAATAAGAAAGAATAACTTAATATTAAGTTTAAGTTAATATTAATTTAATATTAATTAATTAACTTAATATTAATTTAAGTTACGTTAAAATACATAAAACTGCAATTGTATAGGACCAGCAGTTTAACAATATAGGTACATTTTTGGACCTGACTCATAATAACGGAGATATTAGCAGATTTCCCTTAAGAAAATCAGCTATTGAGGTCGTACTCATGACGCGAGATTTGAAAAATTTCCTCAAATGTCCATCGATCCGACCCAGGAGATGACGAAAATGAGGTCCGTTCAAAATTATATATATATATATATATATATATATATATATATATATATATATATATATATATATATATATATATATATATATATATATATATTTGTCTGTTAACGCTCTAGCGGTCGCAATTTTTGTTTAATCGTTACCAAACTTCATATTTAAGCGTTTTACGTAAAAAGAGAGATCAAGTTCGTTAATGGCTGAAATCTGACCAGTGGGAGGGGGGGTTTAGAGGGGGGGGATTTTTAAAAATTCAAAATATCTCCGTTACTATACGTCGGATCGAAAAATATTATAGAATCACTCTTATTGCAAATTAAATTTACTATAAATATTGTCATATACATTTATTCTCTATCTTGAATATTAACTGAGATATTTGCATTTGTATTCTGCATGTGCTCGGCAGCAGTGGCTATGTTAGGACTTTCCGCCGTGAGCTCTGGCGGCCGTTTTTGTAATTATTCGTCCCTCTCGTGAATAGGTTTAGAGGTTACTTACTACTACAGCTGTTATTAGGCAGATTTTTCTATTGTAAAACTTCACGTGGGAAATCTGCTTAGTTTACGCAGCCCCTGCGTTACGGACTTTTTTTGAATTTTCAAATCCCCGCTAAACCCCTAATTTTGGATATATACCCCAATAACAAATATGGTCTTAAGTGTTGATTGAAACAATTAAAAATCAAGTATGGAACGGATTAAATAAATATTTTCTAGTAAAGAACGACAAATCTTAACTGATGTCGTCATCACGCAACCAATTTTCACTTATCTTGCTTAATAAAAATTAAAATTATTTAACTTATTTACTATTAACGACCACTTTTTGCAACTATGGCTAATTGGGACGGGTTATCTTCAGGTTACCACCCTTTTATGAGGTGGTACTCAGGGTTTTATTTGATAAATTCCGTCACTTATAAATTCCTTTGTCCAGGCGGGAATCGAACTCACCACTCTAGGTTTACCCGCATAATAAAAGCCTCGTGAAAGTAATATTTGTTATTAAGGACTAAACTAAAGTAGTTTATGGTATAGCAGCGTATTGTTAATATTAGATGAATAGGAGTGGTGGTTTACCTTTTTTTTCTCTACCACCATTCCTGCAGGTCCGGTTTTGATCGTATATGAATCAACTTTGGCAATACGAACTGTGGCCGATTAAGTATTAAGAAGCCAGTAAACACGGACGCGCGCATTCATACATACAAACCCATATGCAAATCCTCGCACAACATCTCGACACAAATCAATATCATTGTGTGCCTGGCCGTAAACTATTCAGGTGACATTAAGCAAGATTGGCCCCGGAACCAGCAATGCCCTACCATTCATAGCTACACTGTCCGTGTTGCAGCTGATATCTGGAAGCAGGTACGAGACCATTATCCTTATACGATTACCAGGAAGCAACAACTCATTAGCCGATGAAATACTGGGAATCCTCCCCGAACTACGACCCTTAGCAGACCACGACAACGGTAAATGGGCACAACTACTGTATATATATATATATATATATATATATATATATATATTATATATTACTACCTCAGATACCCGGCTTCGCCCGGGAATTCATTTGAGGCTGAATGGTGATGGTATTTTTTAGCAGGCTTTACATTGCACAATATTTTGACATTTACCCGTCCCAGTGTTTAGGATTGATACCCGTCGTTGCTGGTGATTTGCTAATAATAGAATTATTTGTTCGATAATTCTTCACAGTCTTCGATATTTTTATATTACCCGTTTCTTATACATGTAAATATGGTGAATTTTTATTTCAGGCCTCCCTTATAACTCCCCTCCCGTTCGAACCTAAAAATTTTAATATAACTTATAATCATGGAAGAATTAATGCTAATTGACATACCGAGTTTTGTTAAGTTCGGTTCAGCCGTTAGTGCCCAATAAAATTGTTGGCTCCAGCTAAAGTTTTAACATATAACTCATTTATTCTTAGGTATACGACAAAAGTGAATATAACAAAAGTTACTCCAAATAACAAAATAAACAACTTTTGTTATGTTTATATTTGCGGAAAAACCAATAGAAAACGAAATATCGCTATTTTTAATTTCAGGCTTCCCTTATAACCCCCCCTCCTGCCCGTCCATAGATATGTTGGTATGGCTTATTATAATGAAGGCCTCACTGCTAATACACATACCGAGTTTTATTTAGTTCGGTTGAGTCTTTTTTGGCAAATAATATTGTTGACTCCCGCTATAATTGTTAGCGTATAACGCATTTAAACTTCGGTATACGACAAAAGTGTATATAAAAAAAGTTACTCTAAATAACAAAATAAACAACTTTTGTTATGTGCATATTTGCCGAAAAACCAATAGAAAACGAAATATCGATATTTTTAATTTCAAGCTTCCCTTATAACCCCAACAAACAAACATACACCAAAGAAACAAAATGCAGATATGGTGTCTATGACATGTGAAACGAAAAGTTATCGTGAAATTTCGCGAAAAAAATCAATGTACAGACAGAGGTTACAATTTTATATATATATATAGATATATTAACCTTAGATGATTCTTAAATTGTTCGAAAATGCAGCCATATTAGGCCATTAAAACAAATGAGCAAACTACAACACATTCCAAATCAGATGAATACTAAAAACAATATATATTTATATATAAAATAGTATGTAACAACTGTAATGGTACATATATAGGAGAATCTGAGCAACTACTGAAAAAAATGATAATCCGACATAATAAAAGTATTGTAGACCAGTCGCTGTGGTAGACAGCTCTGTCTGAACATACTATAAACAATAATCACACTTTTAACTTAAACCAAACAGAATCCTTAAGAAAGGAAAAAAAAATCGTTTAAAATGAATATATCAGAATGTATATATATAATAGGAGGCGAAAAAAGTATTAACAAGAAATAGCCAAATAGTTATTTATTATACAAGTGACGAAAGTAGATCATTTTACAACTCGAGTGAAACGTTTACCCACACGAGCGAAGCGAGTGTGGTAATTTCACGAGAGTTGTAAATTCTACTTTCGTCACGAGTGTAATATTAAATTTTTTCTGTAATCGTCTAATACATGATCAGATCTAGCCAGAATATGAACAAAATTAGGATGTTGTGAAGATTATGGTATGTTGTTGGTAGGTTATAAGCATAGTTGTGAAAGGTTATAAGCATAGTTATAAAACAACTAGTGATGATTGTGAAGTAGTGCAGTTATAAACAAGGAAGGTAATTATTATTATATTTAAATTTTAAAATATATTGATTATTTCCACCAATAATTCATTCACATTTCAATTTATTTTGTTAAAATAAATTCTTACAATGTTAAGAAACATTTAAAAGCATTTAATTTCCAACTTCAAATTATTTTTGAATTTATACTTATTACTAATTAAGAAGGCAATTCACTTTCTTCACTTGTGAAGAAAGTGATTACTTTCTTCACTCTATTGCAAAATGTTTCACTTTCTTCACTCATTTCAGTTTAGTAATGTTACCATTATTCAACGATTACAGAAAAAACATTTTTCATAACGTTTTCCACAGCTTAATATATATAATTAACGAGGCAACATAAAACTTTACTGGGGACATTTTTTATAGAAATAATGTAGTATATTTTTCTTGTAGTAAAAGTGTGTGCGCGTGAATGATTTTTAAATGTATAGTATTATTTAATAAAAACTTATTTATTCATCTAAGTGTTATTAGTAGCAATACATTATATAGTTTTTAACTTACATTTTAAATTATTTATTAATGTCCACTTTTTGCAACTAAGGCTAATTGGGACGGGTTATCTACAGGTTACCACCCTTTTCTAGCCAGGGTGGGACTAAGGATTTTATTTAATGAATTTCGTCACTAAATAAATTCCTTTGCCCAGGCGGGAATCGAACTCGCCACTCTAGGTTTATCATGAGAAATTAAGGTCAACGCTTTAACTCACATGGCTAGCCCCATTTTTTTTATCATAGAATTTTACTCTAAATCAGTTGTAATTTAGATTTATATAAGTGTAAAAGTATCTGTGATTCATTTTCCATCTGCATAAAAACCCATTTTATTTTCAAAATAAAATTAATAAAAATTGTCTATATATTAACCTCCTCAGAATACAAACGTTGGCTAATCAACTCCTCTTAATTATTGACTTGTTATACAACAAAGATGGATGTATAGGAATGAAATTTAGGAAGAGGTTTTAAATGTAGAGGACGAATTTAAAAAAAAAAAGAGGGGTGGGGCGGATGAACAGAACGTATTTGCATAAATCTCACAAAGTAACGAAGGAAAGGTAAGGTTAGAAGAGCTTCCACCTGAACCGAGTACTGGCGGAAATGGCCGAACTATACCCGACCACAGACTTCATAAAAATGAAAATATCTCGGTTAATATTCAAGATAGAGAATAAATGTGTATAACAATATTTATATTATATTATTATATTTATAGTAAATTTAATTTGCAATAAGATTGATTCTGAACAATTATTAGATCCGACGTATAGTAACGGATATATTTCGAATTTTCAAAAATTCCCCCCTTTAAACTCCCCCTCCCATTGATCCGATTTCAGCCGTTAACGAACTTGATCTTTCTTTTTACATAAAACGACTAAATATCGAGTTTGGTACCGATCAAACAAAAATTGCGACCGCTAGAGCGGTAACAGATATATATATATATATATATATATATATATATATATATATATATATATATATATAGAGTTTTGAACGGAGTTCATTTTCTTTATCTACTAGGTAGGATCGATGGACATTTGAAGAAAAATTCGAAAATTCCGTCATGAGTACAACCTCAATAGCTGATTTTCCTTAAGGAAAATCTGCTAAAATGCAATTATCTCGGTTAATAGTCAAGATAGTGGCAGAACCTGCATAACAACATTTACAGAAAATAACATTTGCTATATAACTGGCGAAACTGTTGGGGGAAATTCGCTGCAGCTTTTCAGTCAGTAGATATGTAGGTTTAACCTGTGACCTATATTGGAGAACATTTCTGCTTCCTCAGGATTAAATAATGTATCCGGCTTCGAATCCCTTATCATAAAATCTGCTATGCCCTCCACAAAGGGAATGATAAAACAACTAAGCTCAACCTAAATCTCAAAGCAAGGATTTCTTTTTAAGTATTTACACTTAGAATTCATGAATATCTCTAAGGGATAAATATTAACATTTTTCAGCGTTTCCTTCGTGAAACAATGATCAAGCATAAAATAAAGAAATGCGATCTTCAGGGCTCTCATGAAAAAACTTCAGTCACGCAGGGGCCGCGTAAACTAAGCAGATTTCCCACGTGAAGTTTTACAATAGAGAAATCTGCCTACTGATAACAGTAATAGTAACGAGTCTCTAAACCAATTTCACGAGAGCCGAACAGTTAGGGAAATGGCCGAGCTAGCTTTCGGCGGAAAGTCCCGAATGGAACCGACTTCAGCCGATCGTCTGTTGTAGCCACACACAATAAAAATGCAAAGATCTCGGTTAATATTCAAGGTAGAGAATAAATGTATATAACAATATTTATTGTAAATGTAAGTTGCAATAAGATTGGTTTTATACATTTTTTCGATCCGACATATAGTAACGGAGATAATTCGAATTTTCGAAAATCCCCCCTCTAAACCCCCCTGCCATTGGTCTTATTTCAGCCCCTAACGAACTTGACGGATTCTGCGATGGCAATGCACGTCAGGCAGTTCGGGAATATCGCTCTCCGGACGCTTGTGCCAGGGTTGGTATTGAAGTGCCTCAGTATCCTCTCCCTCCGCCTCAGGTCGGCTTCCATCGGAGCCTGCATACGGTTTCCACGACGATTACATGAGAAGGACCAGTCTCTCGAAGCCTTCTGAAAGTGCTGGTAAAAACACCTCTGTGTGGGGTTTCTCGGTCAGGAAACCGTCTGCGATATTCCCGAACTGCCTGACGTGCATTGCCATCGCAGAATCCGTAGACCTAGACTATGTCCGCGTATTCAGCGTTGGTAAATCTAGCCATATTTGTTGACTTCACTGAACAGTGCTAGCAACACCACTAATGTGAGAATGCGAGGCTGGATTCCCCCCAAAAAGGATTAAAATGATAGTAAACATTTTAATCCTTTCTTTTTAAGTTTAAACACTTAACCTAGACGTTTTATTGATTAGGAAAGCGTGAGAATATTTTCATGTTTTCTAAATTTACTCCTCGTAAATTAAAAAATTAAGCTTACTCAAAAAGCCAATAGTTTTTTGTAATTTAAATACATTATTAAAAAAAAATACACTTTTTGCACAACTATTTTCAGTTTTTTGTGATTTTCTCAAAAACGAAGCGAAAACGAGGCATATGTCAGAGGACTTTTTTTCTTAGTTTTTTGATCCTCTATCGATCCCTGCAGTTTGCCGGTGGTTTGGGAACACCCTGTGTGTGTGTGTGTATATATATATATATATATATATATATATATATATATATATATATATATATAATTTTGAACGGACCTCATTTTCGTCATCTCCTGGGTAGGATCGATGGGCATTTGAAGAAATTGTTCGAACACCCTGTCATGAGTACGATCTCAAGAGCTAATTTCCCGTAAGGGAAATTTGCTAAAAGTCAGTCAGGGGCTGCGTAAACTAAACATATGTCCCGGAAAAATCACACTTGTGATCTCATCTTACCACATACTTTCTATTCCTGTGTAAATGGGACAAGAGGTGTGCAAGGGGGGGGGGTGACTAAAGGCTGAAACAAAAAAAAAAAATGTATAGAACAACAATTGTAAAACATCAACAGCTTAACAAGATTGAATCTATAATTTTTTTCTATTTGACTCATAATAACGGAGATATTTTGAATTTTTGAAATAAACACTTTCCTCCCTATTCCTAGTCCGATTTCAGCCATTAATTAATAAAATAAATAAAATTAATAATAAAATATCACAGTTAAATATCGAAGAAACTAAAAGGGATCTCTGCTAATATTTTTGGTTCGAGACAGCTCAATCTTAATTTATGATTACATCAAACTTGGTATTTGCATATATATCTTACACAGTAAACATTTACTGAAAAAATATTTGTTATTTAAGATTTTAATAAAGTGGTTCATGGCATAACAAATTATTGTTAATATTACATGTGTAGGAGTGGGAGTTTACTAAAGACTGAAAACCTAAAAGGAAATCAACTATTGAGGTTGTACTAATAATGCGATTTTCGAAACTCTTCTTCAAACGTACATCGATCTTGATCTTGAAAATGATGTCCGTTCAAAATTATATATATATATATATATATATATATATATATATATATATATATATTGCCACTCTAGCGGTCGCTATATGCGTTATAGTTCCCAAACTCGATCATGTTCGTTTACAGCTGAAATCGGACCAGTGGGAGAGGGAGGAATTTCGAAAATTCAAAATATCACTGTTGTTGAACTTCAGACCGAAAAAGAGTATATAACTATTCTTATTGCAGTAAATGTAATGCACTATAAATATTGTTATTTACATTTATTCTCTATCTTGAATATTAACCGAGATATTTGCATTTTTCAGTTGTCAGCCTTCAGCAACCCCCCACTTCTACTCATGTTACATGAAGATTACTATTATTATAAACCATAATATTCGAAGCTTAAATATCAAATATTGTTTTCAAGAGACCTTTATTATACGAGATACATGCAATTATGTGACCCCCGTCGTCTTAAGTTCTTGGACTATTAAAATTTGATTGATTGAGATGTTGCATACATCTTGTAAAATATACATAAATATTTTCTGTATCATAAATATTAACCGAGATAAATGGTTTTTATAATTTTCGGCGTTCAATATTCCCCTCCTACTCATGTAATATTAATATTACGCTCTAGAATCATGAACTATTTCATTTCAAGGCTAAATACCAAAATGGTTTTCATTGAACTTTTACTTTTTGAGAAAAATGCCAATATGTTGTGATAAAGGCATAATCTCCCTTAAGGGAAATCAGCTATTGAGGTCGGACTCATGACGCGAGTTTCGAAAAATTTCTTCAAATATCCATCTATCCTACCCAGGAGATGACGAAAATGAGGTCCGTTCAAAACTATATATATATATTTAATCCTCATCAAACTCTGAATTTAATAGTTTTATGTAAAAAAGAAGATCAAGTTCGTTAACTGCTGAAATTGGACCAGTGGGAGGGGGGGTTTAGAGGGGGATTTTCGAAAATTCGAAATATCTCCGTTACTAGTCGTCGGATAGAAAAATTGTATAGAACCAATCTTATTGCAAATTAAATTCACTATAAATATTGGCATATACATTTATTCTCTATCTTGAATATTAACCGAGATATTTGCATTTTTATAAAGTGTAACGGACGAGGTATGGTTCCGCCGAAAGCAAGTTCGGCCATTTCCCTGATCGGCACTCGTATAAAGATTTCACTATTGTATAACTTTACGTGGGAAATCTGCTTAGTTTACGCAGCCCCTGAGTGACGGACTTTTTTAGTGAATTCCGTCACTAAATAAATTCCTTTGCCTAGGCGGGAATCAAACTCGCCACTCCAAGTTTACCATGTGAGATGAAGTTAACGCTTTAACACGCGTGGCTAACCTGAGCCCCCCTCATTTATTTGTTTTCAAAGGTTTTTAACTAACGGGAGAAATATATTGTGGATTGAAAAATGATATGACCAAATAGAAAGTGTGCATCGTACGATGCATCGTGACAGACTTTGTTATATACACCATATAATATTGACAGCTGACAGCTGTGTCTGTTAAGTATGTTCAGATAATATACCTAACCTGCCAGTGGCAGTATTCCCTGTCATGCAGAGTATATGAGGCAGCTGTATGAAAAGCATATGTTCAATATGCTGTTTGACAGGTGTGTGCATTAGCTTGGCTATTTCATATTAGCTATTTTAAGCTTCTCCTTTTCTGAGATAGAAGCTATCCGTCTTAGTTTTAGAGTGTTGCTGGTTTTACCTAGTTCACTCTCCTAGCAGATTTCAATTAAATATTTTGAGACGTGATTCTCAATAGTGCCCTCAAATGTCCACCTAACCTAGACAGGAGATAACGAAAACGAGGTCCTTTGTGAGAGGAATATATATATATATATATATATATATATATATATATATATATATATATATATATATATATATATAGGAAATTTGTTATTGAGGTCAAACTTAAGACGCGATTTTCGAAGATTTTCCTTTAATATCCATCAACCATACCTAGGTGGTGACGAAAATGAAGTAATTCCAAAATTATTACACTTAAAGCTAACACAATATCAAAAATCAAACCCTCTTTCTTCAAAATTTTATCAGACATCTTTCAAGGCTGTAATTTCGCAAAACCCTAACAGTTTATTCGTTTTCACAGACGTACAGAACACGGGACGGGCTCAGCCGCCACTATCAAAAACAAAACATATAAAGTTAAACTACACGACGAATCAAGTACTTATACTGCAGAACTACAGGCCATCATACTAGCACTTTCAAAATCAGAAAACAAATCACACCAAGTAATTTTATGCACAGACTCTTTAAGTTCTTTACTTTCCATGGGAAACATCTACTCTAATCACCCACTAATTACAAAAATACTAGAACTAATACACGCTCTAAACACTTGCAATTTTAAAATGTTGTGGTTACCCGGACACAAGGACATTAAACAAATGACTGATATCGACAGACATGCAAAACTAGCAATAAAAATGACTACTACTGACATAACTACACTAACACCAACAGACCTCAACAAGATAGTACAAACAAAAATACTCAAAGACTGGCAAGAACACTGGTTACGCACTGACAACAAACTATTTTAAATAAAACGCAATGTTACAGGATGGTCAAACAGACAATACGTAGATTCAAGAAAAGACCAAGTCTTCCTCACCAGACTGCGTATTGGACATACATACCTGACACATTCTTACATAATGAACAGAAAAGACAAGCCTACTTGTACTCATTGCAACACTGGACTAACTATAAAACACTTACTAACAGAATGCAGATTACGAGCTTACTTAAACATACCACATGACTTGAACGAACTGCTGACTGAGGGTAGCCCACATGTTAACACAATTCTGACATATATAAAAACAATTGGGCAGTCTCAGAATATTTAATTCCATATTTTACATTTTTTTAATGTGTGTGTTTGTTTGTGTGAGACATATTTAAATTTGAATGATGCTTTATTTTTTTATGAATAGTTTCTGTTTCAAAGTCACCAAGTTAACTTTTTACCTATTTATTTCCCACCTGTTTTTAGTTCAATGTTATGTTCGTGTTTCTTGTTTCTTTCGTGTTCTGTTCCTTTAGTTTTGTTCTTCACATCATCTTGTGTTCCATGATCTGTTACTATTTGTTAATATTTGTTATTATTCTATGTTCTGTCGTTATTTCGTGTTGCATGTTTTGTTATTTTGTTTACCTGTTTTTGTTTTGTTTTTCCCCCACGTTTAAGAAGAGCAAGTCGCCATAGTTGCGGAGCTCCACATAATAAATAAATAAATTACACGGAATTACTTCCTTCCATTCTGTTTGCCATTTGGGCAGGATTCAGTGTCGTATACGTCTCACTAGGTTGTCATATATTAAGTTTTTTGCATAATTAGTTTAGCTTAGTAGTCTGCTGTCGTACTAAGTTCAAGGTCCTCGTGTCCTGGCAGCCAATATAGGGAAATTGTATTTTGGTATGTTTGTTGTTTATGAATTTCTTCAGTTATCTATTGGGTGAGTGGTGTAAATGTCTCGGAGAGTTAGTAATAAACTTGAATCCAAATAAATTGAGTTTAGGCTGTGGTGATGTAGGTGACATGTTTTTTAAGTGCCAACCAAATTGCGTGGAACTGCAAGTATGCTTTTCTGTAAAATAATAAGTCCGTCACGTAGGCGCCGCGTAAACAAGCAGATTTCCCAAGCGGAGGTTTACCATAGATAAATTATACATACTGGTAACACCACCGCAAGTATTAAGTGAATAAATACAAACGGTAATGAGAAATCTTTTAGTTACAAATTAATAACTCTAGAACGGAGAGCGTCTGAATTGTAAAGAAACAGGCCTGCCTACCTAAATTCTAAAACCATTAATGAAATATATCTGAATATACCAACCGCATCCTTTTATTGAAAACTATTTACTAAAGCTAATGCTGTATTTTTTAATGAATGAGAATAATTTTAATCTCAATTACTTAAACTACAGTAATCCAAGAACAAAATAAAAGAAGGGGGAGGGGGGATCAACAGAACGTATTTGCATATATCTCACAAAATAAAAATTCAATGAAAACAATATTTGGCATTTAGCCGTGTAATGATGTGGTTCATGATATGTCAGCTTATTATTAATATGACAATAATAGGAGTGGGCGTTTACTGAAAGTTTAAAACTATAATATCCAAATATCTCGGTCAATTCTTATTAAACGGAAAATATGTAAAGAACATTATTTATAGTAAATTGAATTTGCAATAAGATTGTCATTATACACTTTTTCGATCCGACGTATAGTAACAGAGATATTTCGAATTTTCAAAAATCCTCCCCTCTACCATAAACCCCCTTCCCTCTGGTCTGATTTCAGCCGTTAACGAACTTGATCTTTCTTTTTACATAAAATGACTAAATATCGAGTTTGATAACGATTAAACAATAATTGCGACCGGTAGAGCGGTACCAGACAAATATATAGATAGATAGATGTATCAATATATTCAACACAGTTTTGAACGGACCTCATTTTCGTCATCTCCTAGGTAGGATCGATGGACATTTGAAGAAAAAATTCGAAAATCGCGTCATGAGTATGACCTCAATAGCTGATTTCCCTTTAGGGAAATCTGCTAAAAACTTCTCTTCCTCGGATTGCATCAGAATAAAATTATAAAATAAAACGACCCTCTCTGTCTGTTCTCCAGTTTCACAAATAAATTTCATTCAATGAAGACAATTAGCATTCAAATATCAGAGATATATAAATTTCTAAGGTGGCGATAGAGCGAGACATAGTATCATTGTGAGAGGTGGAAGCCTGCTCTGTATTCTTCGGACGGGGCCGGGAAGTAGCTAAGTGAGGCAACTCTGGAGAAATAAAGTTTAGCAAAGATCCAATTGAATTCATTAGTTGCCTTCTTGTGCGAGTTCTCTTCAAGTCGTCCCGCTTCAAGGCAGGGAATGCAACTTTTATTGTCTAACTTACTCCTCTCACCTGCCTCGCAGTCTTTCTCTAACGTCATTTTCAATTAGACGAGTCTACACCTTAAAAAAGACGTGATCAGCCCTTAATTTTACCAATCGCCAGATGCTGTTTGACATTTGTGAACAAGTAAGCAACTCTTGAAGTGTTGAAGGATCGCATATCAAGGTAGAAATGAAATACATCAAATATCCTTGCATTGGAGTAAAAATTAGATTTTGACATAATAAGACTATATCCTTTAGTAGACAAGTATTAGTGAACCACTTAACTCATACACGTCAATTGCATCTGAATTAATAGTACCTATATTATTGATATTCAGCATTGCTACAGTTAAAACGTATATTTTAGTAGAATACCTCTGGCTTCTTTATTCAGCTCCAATAAGGCCAAATGTCACATTTGAATTAGCAGATTTCCCTTAACGAAGATCAGCCATCGAGGTGGTACTCATGATGCGATTACTTTTTCTTCAAATGTCCATCGATCCTACCTAAGAGATGACGGAAATGAGGTCCGTCCAAATTGTGTGTGTATGTATATATATATATATATATATATATATATATATATATATATATATATATATATATATACATATATTAGTCATTTAAAAACAAAATTTTATTTTACATTCAGAAAATATGGTACACATTTTAAAAGAAAAAAAAAAGAAAAATATTCTTCCAAAAATGAAAATTAAAACTCACTTTTTCGTAAAGTCAATAACGGGTATTGCCACCCCTGGCACGAATAACATCCCTTAAACGCCTTTGCATTGATTTAAAA
Organism: Riptortus pedestris; assembly: GCA_019009955.1. Classification (NCBI taxonomy): domain Eukaryota; kingdom Metazoa; phylum Arthropoda; class Insecta; order Hemiptera; family Alydidae; genus Riptortus; species Riptortus pedestris. Next base: position 12,481,018 of record CM032228.1, read on the forward strand.
AGAGTCACTATCAAGTCCTGAGGAATGTTGTCCCATTCTTCGGGAACAGCTGTTTCAAGTTCCGCAAGGGTGCTAGGACTCGGATTCAGACTTCGTACCCGTTTCTTAAGTTGGTCCCAGACATGTTCGATCGGGTTTAAGTCAGACTCCGCGGTGGCCACACCATGCGCTCAATCCCAACCTCTCTCAGGTAATCATCCACCATTTGTGATCTGTGTGGTCTGGCATTGTCATCCATAAACAGGAATTCCTCTCCAATATACGGTGCAAATGGCACAACTTGCTCTTCAATTATGTCGTACAAGTACCTCTGTGACGTCAGTGACCTTCCTCGCACCACAACCAACTCTGTACGCGCATCGAACGAAATGCCTCCCCAGAACATAAGTGAGCCACCTCGAAATGCCACCTGGGGAGCCATGCAGCATGGGGCGTACCTTTCTCCTGGGCGTATCCATGTGTATACACGACCATCTGAAGATTTGAGACCTACTCTCACTTCATCTGAGAAGAGAACTCTCTTCCAATCTTCCGAAGTCCAATTCACATGGTCTTGAGCGAAACAAAGTCTGGCCATTTTGTGAGCTGTAGTAAGCAGAGGGACACGGGCAGGATGTCGAGCCCTCAGGTTACCTTCATTGAGCCTTCTCCTAACAGTCCTGCTGGAGATCGTCGAATTTCGGGTTTGCCTAATGAGATTTCCAATTTCATTTCCAGTAATACTGCGGTTTTGCAGAGCCTGTAGCCTGATGTACCTATCGTCTATTGCTTCTGTGCACCTAGGCCGACCCTGGCCTTCTCTTCTAGCATGTTGTCCAGTTTCTCTAAAACGCTTTAGAGCTCTTCCGATTGTTGTATGATGAACTCCCAGCCTTCTTGCAACTTCACGCTGGCTGTATCCTGCCTCTATCAATGTCACTGCCCTAACACAGTCAAACTCACTTAAATGACTTACTCCGGCCATTAAGAGGGGAAAAAAGTGAGTAGCAACCTAGGTTGTTGAGAAAGAACTAACGAGAACAAGTTTATGAAGAGAAGATATTATCAGTCTAAACCTACTGTCTGTAGAAATCACGATTAAAATAATCCTCAAGAGTAAACAAAGCATTATTTATGGTTTATATTCACTCTGTAATCCCCTATATACCAATAGATAAAGAACACAGAAGCTGGACACAACCAGTTTCATTATAACTTCAAATATTGTAGTGGTGCGTTAATTTTGTCCATCAGTGTATATATGTATATATATATCAGTTACCGCTCTAGCGGTCGCAATTATTGTAACCAAACTCGATATTTAATCGTTTCATGTAAAAGAAAAGATCAAGTTCGTTAACGGCTGAAATCGGACCAGTGGTAGAAGGGGGTGAGTTACATGGGGAGAATTTGAAAACTCAAAATCAGTTACTATACGTTGGAGCGAAAACGTGAATAGAATCAATCTTAAATCACATTAATACGTTATATTCAGATACTTTTC
>CM032228.1:12487500-12602500 GCA_019009955.1 Riptortus pedestris
TTCTTACATAATGAACAAATAAGACAAGCCTACTTGTAGTCATTGCACCACTGAAGAAACTATAAAACACTTACTAACAGAATGCAGATTACTAACTAGCTTAAACATTCCACATGACTTGAACGAACTACTGACTGAGGATAGCCCACATATTGACACGATTCTGACATATTTAAAAACATTAGGGCAGTTTGAGAATATTTAATTACATATTTTAAAATTTTTAATGTGTGTGCGTGTTTATATGTTTGTGTGTGTGTGTGTGTGTGTGTGGTGTGTGTGTGTGTGAGAGACCTATTTAGTTTTTGTTTAAAAGTTATCAATTTTTCTTTTCACTTATTTATTTACCGACTGTTTTTATTTATTTGTTTGTTTACCCCCACGTCTAAGAACAGCAAAGTCGCCATAGTTGCGGAGCTCTACGTAATAAATAAATAAATAAATATTTTTGAATAAAAGAGTATAGTCTTAGAATGTTGGAGTATTATATTGATGTGTGGTTACCCTTGGTTACTGGTGTAAGTCGTGTGGTATTTGTAAGTTAATATGTTGATGGCATTCAATAAGTATGTGTTTGATTGTTCGGCGATCATTGCAAATCTGAAAAATTGGAGTCGTTTGTCTTTCGATCTCTATTCTATCAAATATGAGTGTGTCAGTAGTGTGTGTCCAATTCTTAGTCGTGTTAATATAACATCGTCTCGTCGTGTCATATGTGCACTTGGATATGCTTCGATTGTAGATCTATTTTCTCTCAAATAAATAAATCTCGCCAGTTTTCTTTCCGGGCATTGAGTTTGTTAGTTTTGGCTGCATTAAACACGCCATGTACTGACAAAACATTAATGTCCGCAAGTCACTTTCTGTGAGTTAAGTATAGCATATTTGTCAACAAGTTTATAATGTTGTTTTTCTTCATAACCGTATGTCCATAGCATAGTGATGTTTTAATCTGGTCGTAAACTAAGTAGATTTCCCACCTGCTGGTATAACACTTGTGATCTTATCTTACCACATATTCCCAATTTCTATGTAAAAAAAAAAACCGACGAGTAGAAGACGCTAAGGAGGGGTGGTTATTGAAAGCTGAAAACAAGAGATTATGTTTTTACGTATAACCCGATTAATACTTGAATTAAGAAAAAAGTCCATCACGCAGGGTCTGCGTAAACTAAGCAGATTTCCCACGTGAAGTTATACAATAGGGAAATCTGCCTAATAACAACTGTAGTAGTAAGAAACCTCTAAACCTAAAACATTATTTAGGGCATAACAACCCAGTAGTTTCTAGCCCCAAAAAACAGTTGACCTAACCTCTAAACCTATTCACGAGGGGCGAAGTTATAGAAACGGCCGCCAGAGCTCTCGCCGGAAAGTTCGAACATAGCCTACTGGTGACCAGTATCACGCAGAATACAAATGCAAATATCTCGGTTAATATTCAAGATACAGAATAAATGAATACAACAATATTTATAGTAAATTTAATTTGCAATAAGATTTATTCTATACAATTTTTCGATCCGACGCATACTAACGGAGATATTTTAAATTTTCAAAAATCCCCCACCCCTCTAAAACCCCCCCCTCCCACTGGTCCGATTTCAGCCATTAACGAACTTGATCTTCCTTTTTACATAAAACGATTAAATTCCGAGTTTGGTAAAGATCAAACAAGAATTTCGACCGCTAGAGCGTTAACAGACAAATATATATATATAATATATAATATATATATTTATATATATATATATATATATATATATATATAATTTTGAACGGACCTCATTTTCGTCATCTCCTGGGTAGGATCGATGGACATTTGAAGACATTTTTCGATACTCGCATCATGAGTACGACCTCAATAGCTGATTTCCCTTAAGGGAAATCTGCTAAAACTGCATACACCAGAAATTGTAGAGCATCAATATGTTAACAAGTTTAGTTCTATAACATTTTACTATCCCACTTATAATAACTGAAATATTTTGAATTTTCGAATTCCACCTCTATACACCCAATATTCCAGGTCCAATTTCTGCCAATAACAAATATGATCTTTAGTGTTGACTGAAACAGTTAAATATCCTCACAAAATAAAAGTCTCTTGAAAACAATGTTTGGTATTTAAGCTTCAGCCGAAGTGGTTCATTATACAGCAGCTTATTATTAACATGGCATTAGTAGGAGACGGGGTCTAAAGGATAAAAACTATAAAATGAAAAGATCTCTGTAATTATTCATGATATAGAAAATAAGTATATAAAAAGATTAATGGGTAATTTTATTTTTAATAATATTGCTATTGGATCTGACCTATAGTAACGGATATATGCCCAATTTTCTATCAATTGCTATTGTACAATTCTTGGATCTGACCTATAGTAACGGATATATGCCCAATTTTCTATCAATTGCTATTGTACAATTCTTGGATCTGACCTATAGTAACGGATATATGCCCAATTTTCTATCAATTGCTATTGTACAATTCTTGGATCTGACCTATAGTAACGGATATATGCCCAATTTTCTATCAATTGCTATTGTACAATTCTTGGATCTGACCTATAGTAACGGATATATGCCCAATTTTCTATCAATTGCTATTGTACAATTCTTGGATCTGACCTATAGTAACGGATATATGCCCAATTTTCTATCAATTGCTATTGTACAATTCTTGGATCTGACCTATAGTAACGGATATATGCCCAATTTTCTATCAATTGCTATTGTACAATTCTTGGATCTGACCTATAGTAACGGATATATGCCCAATTTTCTATCAATTGCTATTGTACAATTCTTGGATCTGACCTATAGTAACGGATATATGCCCAATTTTCTATCAATTGCTATTGTACAATTCTTGGATCTGACCTATAGTAACGGATATATGCCCAATTTTCTATCAATTGCTATTGTACAATTCTTGGATCTGACCTATAGTAACGGATATATGCCCAATTTTCTATCAATTGCTATTGTACAATTCTTGGATCTGACCTATAGTAACGGATATATGCCCAATTTTCTATCAATTGCTATTGTACAATTCTTGGATCTGACCTATAGTAACGGATATATGCCCAATTTTCTATCAATTGCTATTGTACAATTCTTGGATCTGACCTATAGTAACGGATATATGCCCAATTTTCTATCAATTGCTATTGTACAATTCTTGGATCTGACCTATAGTAACGGATATATGCCCAATTTTCTATCAATTGCTATTGTACAATTCTTGGATCTGACCTATAGTAACGGATATATGCCCAATTTTCTATCAATTGCTATTGTACAATTCTTGGATCTGACCTATAGTAACGGATATATGCCCAATTTTCTATCAATTGCTATTGTACAATTCTTGGATCTGACCTATAGTAACGGATATATGCCCAATTTTCTATCAATTGCTATTGTACAATTCTTGGATCTGACCTATAGTAACGGATATATGCCCAATTTTCTATCAATTGCTATTGTACAATTCTTGGATCTGACCTATAGTAACGGATATATGCCCAATTTTCTATCAATTGCTATTGTACAATTCTTGGATCTGACCTATAGTAACGGATATATGCCCAATTTTCTATCAATTGCTATTGTACAATTCTTGGATCTGACCTATAGTAACGGATATATGCCCAATTTTCTATCAATTGCTATTGTACAATTCTTGGATCTGACCTATAGTAACGGATATATGCCCAATTTTCTATCAATTGCTATTGTACAATTCTTGGATCTGACCTATAGTAACGGATATATGCCCAATATTCTATCAATTGCTATTGTATAATTTTTGGATCTGACCTATAGTAACGGATATATGCCCAATTTTCTATCAATTGCTATTGTACAAATCTTGGATCCGACCTATAGTAACGGATGTATGCCCAATTTTCTATCAATTGCTATTGTACAATTCTTGGATCTGACCTATAGTAACGGATATATGCCCAATTTTCTATCAATTGCTATTGTACAATTCTTGGATCTGACCTATAGTAACGGATATATGCCCAATTTTCTATCAATTGCTATTGTACAATTCTTGGATCTGACCTATAGTAACGGATATATGCCCAATTTTCTATCAATTGCTATTGTACAATTCTTGGATCTGACCTATAGTAACGGATATATGCCCAATTTTCTATCAATTGCTATTGTACAATTCTTGGATCTGACCTATAGTGTAACGGATATATGCCCAATTTTCTATCAATTGCTATTGTACAAGAGATCTGACCTATAGTTAACGGATATATGCCCAATTTTCTATCAATTGCTATTGTACAATTCTTGGATCTGAACCTATAGTAACGGATATTTGCCCAATTTTCCTATTCAATTGCTATTGTACAATTCTTGGATCTGACCTATAGTAAAAGGATATATGCCCAATTTTCTATCAATAGAGGTTGTACAATTCTTGGATCTGACCTATAGTAACGGATATATGCCAATTTTCTATCAATTGCTATTGTACAATTCTTGGATCGACCTATAGTAACGGATATATGCCAATTTTCTATCATTTGCTATTGTACAATTCTTGGATCTGACCTATAGTAACGGATATGCCCAATTTTCTATCAATTGCTATTGTTACAATTCTTGGATTGACCTATAAGTAACGGATATATGCCCAATTTTCTATCAATTGCTATTAGTACAATTCTTGGATCTGACCTATAGTAACGGATATATGCCCAATTTTCTATCAATTGCTAATTGTACAATCTTGCGGCGATCAGCATATGTAATGGCAGCTTTGCAACTGACTGTAACTCCTATCGGGGAATTCCAACTGACTGCTATTGTCCTTTTTGCTAGCCGAAGTCTTCTTGAACTGATGTTTTTCCGCTGTAGCCTCGGCCTTGGCGATGCATGTGGATCTGAGACGGGCTATAAAATTCAAACTGACGACTGAACATATAGTAACGGGTATATGCCAAATTTTCTATCAATTGCTATTGTACAATTCTTGGATCTGACCTATAGTAACGGATATATGCCCAATGTTTGAAAATATTCACCTCTGAACATCCCCCTCTCACTATAAACTTGATATTTCTTTTATATAAACCGATTAAGTATCGAGTTTGATAAAGGTCAAACAAATATTACTAAAACTAGAACGTTAACAGACAAATATATATAAATATTCTGTCAGTTACAATATTGAACGGATCTTCGACTTCTTCTGGGTAGGATTGATCGACATTTGAGAAAATGTATCGAAAATCGCGTCACGTTTATATCCTCAGTATCTGATTTCCCTTAAAGAAAATTTGCTAAAGATCAAAAATTGCGTCTGGATAATGGTTCGAAAAGCATAAATAGATGCATGAATTAATTTGAATCGGCCAATGGAATTATCTCTGATATACTAGCAAATTAGAAACAAAATAAGGGGGAAAAGAAACCAAATTGCGGAGAATGACTAACTAAATGACCAAGTGTCTGCAATTAAATTACATACTAAATAATTTCAATTTCGAGAAAATGCTTCTAGTGTGGGTAGAGGGGGGGGGTTAGCGTAATTGAACTAATCTGTAATAAATAACGAAGTTACGAGCCAATATCCGGAAAAAGCCCAGTTCCATTTACTGCCGGCCGTGGTCGCTAAAAGCTCTCAGCTTGTAAATAAGTCCCGCCAATTTACACAGCTGTTAATATAGCTCTCGAAACAGATTATAATCTAGGAGGCCGCGGTGTATTGTTTTCACGGCCTCCTAAATACACGCCCACTCAGGACTCTGCAAACGATAGTGAGTTATGAGTTTATTTTTTTTTGTTGAATTTTAATACCATTTGATTTGTTTTATGTTTTAAAACATTTCCCTTCGTTGGATATATTTAATATAATGTGTATATATATATATATATATACGTGTATATATATATATATATATATATATATATATATATATATACATACACACACACACACACACACACACACACGCTAGAGCGTTAACAGACAAATACATATAATTTAGATCGGACCTCTTTTTTGTCATCTCCTAGGTACAGGATCGGTGAACATTTGACAAAATATTTTGTAAATTGCGAAATGACTAAAGCCTAACAAATTTTTCTTGAGGGAAATCTGCTCAAAAATGTTTTAATCAGTGATATTGTTACGTTTATTGCAAAATCAGTAATAAACGTTCTTTATCAGAGTTCTTTTGGACTGCAAAATTGAACACACACAAGCTTCTGAGTTTTTATCACTGTACATTTTATTTAACAATGCGCTAAACACTTGGTTAATTATTTTTAACTACTGCTCATAGTTTGCGCTCATTGCTTCACTGTTCTTGTTATTACACAGTCCAATAACTCACTCGCGATCACTGAAGTTCACAGAAACACGGCACTGCAATGATCTTCGCGAAATTAACGGCACTGTCCTTTAGTTAAACACGGCACTATACTGTTGTTTTCATGAACACGGCACAAGTCTGTGCTTCTTCACGTAAAACACTTTACCACACTGCTACTAAAACGCACTGTTCACTAAAATTGCACTGAACGCAGCTTGATCACTTGAAGAGAGCTGAGCACAAGCTAAACTGTCGGGACGAGCTGAGCCACTTTTATAGACGAACGGAGAACATCAAAGTGAAATGGTCTAGACCTTCTAGATCCCGGACGGGTATTGCTGAGGAAAGGCTAAACTATCAGTAGGCTCCTTTGATCTACTTCGTACTTCTTAAATATGAGATTAATTCGTTTTAATTTTTCATATTCGTAGTTTTCGCAACACTATTCTTAAAGAAATATTGATTTCAGTAGTTTTTTTTTAAATTTGTTTTCATATTAACATGTCACTATTAGACGTAATACCTTTCACCATTGCCAGGTTTTTTCTAAGGAAACCATATAAAGTGTATTTATTATTTAAGGTAGCTGATAGGTCCTGTCAAGATGGCTGTTCCAACCAAAGAGAGTGTGCCTTTGATGTTCTCAGGTTGGAAATTTAAAATTTCTCTCCCCCCCAATACACCCTCATTATCCGGCTCATTTGAAGCGGATTTCGTCAACCCCCCTTTGATCGGAACCCTTTCTCAAGGGATTTCCCAGAAATTTAACCCTCAGATCCAGAGGTTTATCAAGCCTTTAACACGCTTCCACCCGCTGAAAACCTTCTAAATAAAATTAGGGAAGATGTATGTGTTCCAGGCGGATTACTGTTTTACACCTAAACTAATTTCCAACATATTAAGTACTTATACGAACTTGGTTTAAAATCATATTTTCTCTTATTTCCAATATCCATTGAAATGCTGTCTCTCTCTGTCAATTCAATCATTTCATATCGACAAACTATATACAATTGGAAACTTCAAATCTCCTCATATTTGTGTTATTATAACATGCATAGAACAACTATTGCAGACAATGACTATATATAATCTTTTTTTTTATTTTTTAACCAACATTGTTGAAAATTAAATTAATAAAATAAAAATTATGTTATTAGTTTTCTATATAGCCCAAATGCAATGAATGCAATTTGATTCTTACAATAACACACATACTGACAGACTGCAAGAAGATATTTATATTTATTTGAGATGCCGCTACAATGGCGATTCTTAACATGCTAAAATATAATTTCACAAAATTAAATAAATATTAAAATTTTTACACAGCTAACATTTACAAATGTATAAAATGGACAAAACTAAATATAAATTGTTACTATATTTACAACAAAAGGAAAAAAACAAAATAAAAATAAAACAAACAAAAAAAACTAAAAGAAAAACTATAAATAGTTAAACTGGAAGAAGGCAAAACTTATATTCCACAGTGCATATCAGACTGCAAGAGACGAGATCATTTACAGATACCCCACGACCTACATGACTTACTCACTGAAGGTAGCCCTACATACCCACTATATTACAACATCTATAAGACATTAACATATACACAAAAATTTAACTAATATAATCCATTTACAATTAATGTTTGCGTTTTAAATTAAATTTTATAATTTCCCTATACATGTGCGCGTGCAAGTTGTTGTTGTTGTGTGTGTGTGTATGTTTGTGAGTGAGTGTATGGGTTTTCACTCACTCGAGTGTGTATTAGGGAGGTACAGAGTTTTATGTAAATAGTCACCTGTAACAACTTATATTTTATGAAAACCTTAATCATTTTAAATTTCTTTTATTCATTTTATACACAAATTTTATTTTAATTATTTATTTATTTATTGAATATTTAAATATTTTATTAATGATTTCCCTATTGTCCAATGTCAATAGTTTTGATTTTCAGTTTTGTACCTAGTTTTGAATTTTGTCTTTAGTTGTTCTCTTTTTCATTTATTTTTTTTCTTCAGTTTTTGTTTTTTGATTTCTATTTTTGTTTTTTGATTTCCATTTTGTTTTTGAGCTCCATTTCCATTTTTGAGGTCCAGATCCGTTTTTGTGTTTAATTTCGCCTTTTGTGTTCTATTTTTATTTTATTTTTTTCCTCGGTTCTGTTTTGAGTTGCGTTTCGATTTCTTTCCCATTTCTGTTTTGATTTCATCTCTGTTTTTCGTGTTTTCTCTCTGTGTTTCGTGTGTTCTGTGTTCCTTTTCTGGTTTGTGTTCCTTTTGCGTTTTGCGTTCCTTATCTGTTTTGTTTTCCTTTTGTGTTTTGTGTTCCATTTCTGTTTTGTTTAATTTTGTTAATTTTTTTTTTGTATTGCTTTGTTTTTTAAGTTACAAATGCTTTTGTTTGGAGCAACATCGCCAAAGCTGCGAAGCTCCAATAAATAAATAAAATAAATTAATTAGTTTTCTTCCCTACCGGGATTAATAACCAAGATATAAATAGTATAAAACATATTTAATAACATTTACTGGGCATTAGTATTTCAAATGTGATTAGTTTATGCAATTTTTAATTCCGACTCATAATAACAAAGATATTTTGAATTTTCTAATTCCGCCCTCTCTAAACCACCACTATTCCAGATCCAATTTCAGCCAATAACAAATATGATCCTGAGTTTGTTTTAGCGACTGAAAAAGCTAAATATCGAATATGGTATAGATCAAATAAACATTTTCGAGTAAAGAGCGAAAAATCTTTAAAGATGACGCTATCACACGACGCATTTGAATGCGTCTCACAAAGCGGCAGTTCAATGAAAACCATTTTTGGTATTTGACCTTTGAATGAAGTGGTTCATGATATAACAGCTTAGAGCTAATATGACACGAGTAGGAGTTGGGGTTTACTCAAGGCCGAAAACTAAAAAATAAAATATCTTGGATAATATTTAATATAGAGAAAACGTCAGAGTTGGACAAAATTGTAATTACAATTACAAGTTACAAGTTATAACTACATTAGTTGAAATATAGTTACAATTACAACTACTAATGTAATTAGTTATTTGAAATGTAATTGTAATTGAAATTTCACAACTACAGTCAGTAGTTGAGAAAATCTGTAGTTTCAAAAACAACTACAGTTAGTAATTGTAACTGTAGTTGTAGTTGCAACTACAATTACTGGAGTAGTTACATTAAAAAACTGTGTGAAACACTGATTGAAGTAGTTGAGGCTCTTCAGCAATATCTACATCCAATGTCTTTATATTCAAAAGTTTATTATATTACATATACTACATTATTATAATAACTGAAAATAATTTTAATGCAAATAAATAAAAAACTAACAAAAATAATATGTAAATTCATTTTTATATTTTCCCGAGTCGAATGAAATTAAATAATATTTTTAAACTTTGAAATTTAAACAAATTAGCCATTAAAATTACTCTTAAGTCAGAATTTTTGTCAGACAGGCTATTTGATTTTGGGGCGTTTGCCATCGCGGCAAAAGAAAATAATCTCTCTACTGCTCTGCTCCAAAGAATAAGGAGTTCTCGTCCTCACTTTCACTGCCACTCATTGTAATTTGTTTTAAAAATCTTTTCGTCGCCGAGGACTGGTGACGCATATAGAAGACAGATTGGAGTGCCCTGCGCGAGAGTGACAAGAGGCTGATAGGAGCGTTCACCTTTAGTTATTCTGACATATTTTGTGCACCAATTGAACACGGCCCTTCTCAGATGATCCACCACGAATGTAAATATTTATATAGAGGCGATCAAAATATATTCGCTCTTTGGAACGTAAAAAACAGCTGATCTATATGTAGTTGTAGTTATTACTCAATAACTACAGTTACAATTACAACTACTAATTGTATTTATTTTTATAACTACTTTTTATTTCAATTAGGAATTGGATTTATGAATGCCAACTACAATTACTGTAATTGCGGAACTAAGAAAATGCAACTGCAGTTACCAACTACATTTTTGTAACTGTAGTTGCAATTACATAACTAGTATTTATTAGTTGAAATAGTATATTTCGTACCAAGGGCCGAAAGTGGGCATTTGCTGGCCCGAGATATTTTTTGACCGAGACATAGTCGAGGTCATGAAAAGTTCGAGGGCCGGCAAAAGCACTTCGGCCCGAGGCACGAACGCTATTTTTCACCATACTACAATAAATATTAATATGATATAACATTAATCAAAAACAAGATTTTCTTTTGGTTAAGTGTACCTCTTTGTTAGAAGGTTATCTTGTGGTTATGGGGACATGATGAATGTTTAATGTATGGATTGTTTTACGTTATGTTATTATGTAAGTTAATAAAGAGAGATGAACATATGTGTGTTTCATTTAATACAACTGATATATTTCAAAATGCTAAATAAAGTTAGTTCGTTTATTTTTGATTTATAGAAATGTTAAAAGTACAATTTTGGTTGTTTGAAAACAATACCCTTTGAAGATTCTATTACTTGTTTTTTTTTGACACATTCACACTTTTACTCGTTGTTGGATTGTTTCTGATTAAAATATCCTCTTGTATATTATTAGCCATGATTACTAAATAACTAAAAAATAATACGAGCAAAACAAACTAATATAATGTATATAATGAAATAAATGAATTAAAATAATAAACAGCTGATTTTGCGGCCCTAGGGCGAAATATTCATTCTAGAAGTGTAGCTTTCGGACCGCAAATTAGGTGTGTAAAACAGGTGATTACATCGTAGTATGGTGAAAAAGTAGTTAATTACAAAAGTATTTAAATACTACCCAACTCTGGAAAACTTATATAAAAACATTTATAGAGCTTTACTATGCAATTGATTCTAAACCATTTATCAAACTGTCGTATAACATCGGAGATTCGAAATTCTCCCCCTTTAACACCCTTCCCCCCTCTCGCTTTTCCGAATTTACCCCTTTACAAACTTGTTCTTCATTTTTACATGTCGAGTTTCCTAAGACAAACATTGCGACCGCTAGAGCGTTAACAGAGAAATACGTGTATATATATATATATATATATATATATATATATATATATATATATGTAGCCGCTGCTTAGTGTCACAGGTGCAACCTTCCCTGGGTTTTTACCCGCCACAGGTAGTCGAGTGTTGCCAACATAAAAATAAAAGATTAATAAATTAATTAGGACTAAAAATACCGGGCTACACTGCGGTAACAGGACAATAGACTACCCTTTTCCAGTGTGGTATTCAACCTGCTATCGTGTGCATTGCTTAAGGGACAGGATATAGTGTTACGTTCTTAATTCCTTTTTATCGAAAAATATTTTAGAAATTTATTATTAATTTACATTATTTTACAATATAGCTGCGTCATTTTAATTTTGGAGAACATTATTTTTTATATCTAACCCTCGTGCTCTAGAGAGTGGTGACCCCGACCCCGTGTGGATCGACACTCAGAAAAACGAAAGTCTGCTAGTTCATGAACTAGCCCCTCAGTTGCCGGCTGTGGAGCCGCCGAGCATCCGAATTCATTCTGGAGGCCTGACCCAGAACTCTGGTTTTTGCCAGGCAAGCCGTCCTTCGCCACCTCTCTCAGGGTTAAGCTCTTCTCCGAATTAAGTTTCAGCTGGTGGATGGCGACACCTTCAGTTCGATATTCTCAAGGATGGTGGCGGGATATCGTGAAGAACCCCCCTGCCGAACCATAGCACTTAAAGGCTCGACTTTCTGCACCGTTTACGGGGCGGAATTGTTAATAACCTCAGAATTATTCTTTTGGAGGAGGACAGGCGCCTGGGCTGAAGGAGAAAGGACTTTCACTTCTCAACCTCCATATTGTCATACCCTCCGTGTGTCCTCGGACCTTCTACGAAACGATGTGGTGAGGGCCACTAACCCGACCGCATGCAAGCAACATTAGCTGTGACCACTGAGTCCTCCGTGGATAAATTGGCAGAAATCGCCGACAGAATTGCCGAGGTGTAACGAACATCCATTCACGAGGTAATTAATTTTTCAACTAGCTCACCTGGAGGAAACGACCAGAGCCTGGTATGTTCAGTGAAGGAGCTTAAAAGACAATTGTTAAGCGAGATCGATCACACTCCCGGGCCCGGACCCCCGGTCCACACAAAAGGCCGTAATCAACAATTTTGTTATTTGCATATTTTGCTGCCCCGCCCGAAAATGCCGGCAACCCTGCAACATGGAAGCCTACTCCACAAAACCAGGGAAATAATAGCCAGCTAATTATTAATTACAATGCCTCGTCGATTGTGTTTGTGAGGGAGAAGGACAGGGCTGTTGACGCACTCCTGCCCACCGGTGCATAGAAATTTTGTATCCGGCCCAAGGACGCAGGCAACCTACCAACTTCCCTCATTACGCGGCAAAAGGCGTTACTCCTCCCCATCAGCTTACGGGGAAGTGCAAAGATTTTAAACATACCGACGGCCGCTTCCGTGGTCTTTTATTTGGCGGACATCAGTCAGCCCTATCATTTGGCGCGGACTTCTTTTTCCATCACTCAATAAAAAATGTATCCCCCCCCCCCCCCCCCCCCTCAGGGGTCGTCAGCTTCTCGATCGCGATAGGTTATTCCAAGGGCCACTCCTCGGTAATCCAATCTACCCACGATCTTATAAAAGGTTCGAGTGGTATACGACCTCCCTACGAAAGTACCCATATGATCACCCTCCCTTCAAAGGTTGACTCCAAATAAGCAACATATAAATCTTCATCGAGACCAAAGGACCCCCTTCAACGGCGGAAAGCTTGGCGCCTTCCATCCGATAGATATAAGGCCGCCAGGGAGGAATTTCTAAAAATGGTCGACAAGGAAGGAATCTCTCGTCCATCTAATAGCCCGTATGCTAGCCCATTGCATATTGTTACAAAAAAGGATGGCAACGATTCAAGATACTGCGGGGACTACCGTAGAACTCAATGAGCAAACAGGGTTCCCGACTATGTACAGCGTGCCGAACAACCAAATGAACACCAACCTCGAGTAAACATGCTTCATTAAACTTGACCTGAATAGAGCTTATTAGTCCGGTTAGCACCATGACGGCAGTTGATAATCCCCCAAAGTGCCCCCATCTTGGGACCTCGAATTCCTCGTCATGTGTTTCGGCCTGCGTTTGAATGCCCAAATAAAATTGATCACGTCCTAGCTAATATTGGCTTAGCGGATAATATGTCGTTGTGTATTTGGGACGACCATACCTGGTAGTCTAGCCTCTGAGGACGAACATCGGGTATCATAACGAAATCCGGATACTAAACGATCACGGCCTTACTAAATAAAAAAATAAACCAAACTTTTCTTATGTGCAGTTCCCAGGGGATCAAACCTCTTCCGAAAGTTAGCATGATTTGCAGAGGTTCCCCCGACCCAGCAACGAAATACAACTTCGCCTATTGGGTAATGCTCAAACTTTTATAGGCTTCATGCCTAATGCTGCAGACCACCACGTCCTACACGCAACTTGTCGGCAACAGCAAGAGGAAGGGTGGGGGGACCCCTCTACTCCGCTCAAATGGTACGTGTTAGTGTCCGAGAGCTGACTGGCGTTTTCGGAGAGGAGAGGGGCACTGTCAACAAGAGGGCGTTAAACAGGAGACAGGCCCTCATCTTGTCCACATCCCTGCTGACGATGGGGAACTCACACTTGTTTGTGACGCTTCGAAAACACGGCGATTGGTGGGTCTTGATTTTATCGGGAAGCAAACTGGGTGGAAACCCTCGGACAAGACAAACGAACCGCTTGTAGCAAATCGAACGTTACGTCAGGTAGCTTCTAAACGAACAAATCAGACGCGAAAGAAACAAAATGCAGTTTAGATGTTCTATGACATGTGAAACGAAAAGTTTGCCATCCTTACTGCGAAAAAAATTCAATTTACATAGAGGTTTCACAATGTTTCGACTAGCGCCCGGAAACCCGCTTCACTCGGGAATTCATTTTGAGGCTGAATGGTGATAGCAGCCAATTTACGACGGAATGCTTTGACATGTGGCAGTGGAGAGTAAATACCCTCCGTTTCTTTTGGATTTGTTAATAATACCCCTTTCAAGGATGGAAGAGACTATCACTGTCCTCCCGTCGATATGGCTTCCTGGGGGGCTAGGATTGCAGATGTGGAAAGCAAGACCTGACCGCCATTTATTTCCCTGAGGTATTCGACGAAAGTTCGCAACAACAGTTACGGTCCAAATAACAAAATAAACAACTTTGGATGGGGGACACCCCCAATTGAAAAACGAAATATCACTACTGCTTAAATTTTTCAGGTCTTACCACATAACCCCCACTCCTGCCCGTCCCTAGAAAATCTTATCTATGGCTTGTTATAATGAAAGCGTTTAGTGCTAATACACATCGAGTTTAATGAAGCCTCCACGATCTCTTTTGTCCACCCAGGAATCAAATTGTCACCTCCGCTAACTACTCCTACCAACCCCGTATATCGTCGTTTTAATTTTCGGGCCTATACAAAAAAGTGGGGGGTATATAACAAAAAGTTCGCCCTCCTAAAAAACAAATAAAACAACTTTTGTTTATGTTCATATCTGCCGAAAACGCAATAGCAAAGTTTACCGCTTATTTTTTAACTCCACACTGCTCCTTTACAACCCCCACTCCTGCCTGTCCCCGAGCATAATCCACGTTGGTGTATGGCTTGTTATAATTAAAGCGTTAGTGCTATACCTAACTACCGAGTTTATTAGTGTTCATTCGGTGGGTCGTCTTTCTTGCCCCAAATAAAGCTGAACCACTCGCAGACTTTAGCGCGATCTCGTTTATAACCATCGCTAGCTGTATATAACAAATAATTACTCTAAATAAGCACTTGGATTTTTGTTATGTTCATATCTGCCGAAACATTGGCAATAAGAAACGAAGGCCGCCAGTTCGAAAGCGAACTCTTATAACGCCCCCACTCCTGACCGTGCCCTAGAAATGTTCTGGGCTTGTTAAACGCTGTAGGAAGACGACAGCTAATTCACATACCACAGTTTGGTTTAGTTTTCGGTTGAGTCTTTTGTGGCAAATAAAATTGTGGACACCGAAACGCTCATAGTTTTTAGCGTAAACAGCTCATCTTAATCTGCCCCCGTATATGGGCAGAAGTGGCATATAACGATGCGCTGCCTACAAAATAAACAACTTTCTCGGTTATGAGAGTATTTGCCGAAATAGCAATAGAAGACGAAATAACAGCTAGTGCTGGCTCGATTTAAATGTGTTCGGACCCCCACGCCCACCCCCCTCCCCTGTTTCGCCAGAGAAATATTAATATAGCCTCACAACCCCTAAGGTGGCCTGAAGTAATATTACACTGACGAAGTTCAAAAAATAAAATTTCGGACAGCCTGAGGGACAGCATGAAAAGGTAACAAACAAACAAACAAATAAACAAACAAACAAACAAACAAACGATCACGAAAGAAACAATAAATGGCAATTTTTGTGCCTATGACGATGGTGAAACGAAAAGTTATCGTGAAATTTCGCGAAAAAAATCAATTGAGACAGAGGATGCAGTTTTATATCATACCATAGATGAGTCGGCCACCATATCTGGAACCATCCTAGTCATTTTTTACAATTAGGTTTTTCTTTGTAAGACACATGTATCAACTCTATATTCAGCTTCCATTAAATCCGGATATTCCGAAGATTAGTCTCGTGGGGCCCAACAGATCATCGCCTGAAATAATATACTTAAAACCATCAAGTTTATCTCAACTAACCCTAGTTCGTTACCACCAGCGCAGACACCTTTTAGCAGATTCCCTCGACAGCAAATCAGCTATTAGAGCTACAACTCAACATTTTCGGAAAATATCTTCAAATGTCGACATCCGATCCTAACCCGATGACGAAAATGACCATCCCTTCGGACTCGCTCTATAAGCTGTCGACTCGTCCGTCTTACGAAACCCGTCCTCTTAACCGTAAAAAGTAAAAAACAGATCGAGAGTTGTTAATGGCTGGAGTGGTACTCAGCAGCTGCTTAGAGGGGGGGTCACCAAGTGGGGGATTTTCGAAAAATTCAAATATTGTTTACACCAGATCGGGAAATATTGTATAGAACAAATGTTGCCAACAAAACTTTACAATAAATATTGTCAATATACACCTATTATCTTTTGAATATTAACCGCGATATTTGCATTTTTATGAACCTGTGGTCGGGTGTTGTGTCGGGTTTGTTCGGCCCGTTTCGTAAGTTTCGGCTCTTGGCAATAGGGCTTCTAACCTAACCTTTTCCCAGGTTACTTGTGTTTAATGCAACCTCTATCGTGTGCATCGCCCCCTCCCCCACCCCTACTTAAGTTTCTTGAATACTAAAATTTGAGTTATTAATATAAATATATTTTTACAATTCATCGTTTTTTTTCAGTTAGGGAGTTTATTAAGTAATTAACTAAAAGATTTCTCATTACCGGTATAGGGCGTTGTGTTACCAGTACGCAGATTTCTCTATTGCTAAACTTCACATAGGAAATCTGCTTAGTTTACGCAGCCCCTGCTTGACGGACTTTTGACATTTGAAATTACTCCTCCGTATGTGATATTAACAATAAGCTGTTATATCATGAACCACTTCATTCCAAGGTAAAATACTAAATACGGTTTTAATTGAACTTTTACTTTGTGAGATACATATTGTGTGCGTCATTAATTAAGATTTTTCGTTCTTTACTCAAAAACTTTATTTTATCTATACCCTACTTGATATTTACCCATTTCATTCAATACTAAAGCTTAGTTTACGCAGCCCCTGCGTGACGGACTTTTAATTTATGAAGCTTTTATTTTGAGTTATTGTACATCACCACAGCTGCGAAGCTCCCACAAGTACATTTATTTCGGAACAATTTTTGCACAGACATTTAATGGACATTTTACTTCCTTTAATCCGGGATAAGGAAGTAAAATTTCATTATAAAAGGAGTCATTTCCTGTTCCCTTCCGTTTCCTTCTCATCTCCCAGCGGATGCGATTGTAATGAACTCACTTCTACAAATGAGTCCATTAAACAGATTGCCTCAGGGAAATCAATGGATTTTTTTGTTTTGACAATGGCGGCAGGAAAACTAAAATTTCACAGTAATTGAACACCTTGTATTGTTTTGCGTCTCCCATTCTTCCTCCGACAACAGTTAGTGAAAAACAATTAAGCTTTTGCAGTTGCGTTAGAGAATAATAAACGTATAGATGATTCTGGAATAACTCCAGATTAACCAACTAAAAAGAAGTTGATTAAGAACAATGAGTGAAAACCAGGAAATTGAGCGATGATCCACTGATGAGATTTATTTTTCTTAATAAATTTCTTATGGTTATTATTAGGAATATTTTATCAAAACTCTATGGAATAACCAAACCTTTTTATCTAGTCTCATCACATATTCTCTATTTCTATGAAAAAAGACGATGAGCAGAAGGGAGGGGGGGGGGTCTTGAAAGCCTGATAACAAGAAAGTACGAATAATTCGCCTAATACTTGAAATACGAAAAAATGCATAGGACACCTATTGTAGACCATCAATAGTTTAACATGATTGGTCCCATAATACTTTTTCTGAACCAAAGTATTATAACAGAGATATATTGAATTCTTGAGAACACTCCCTCTCTAAACCACAAGGAATTTGCATCTCTCTTTCGCAATATATGTATCTCTTCTTATATATATATATATATATATATATATATATAAGAAATTGTGACATAACATAATATTAACCCTAGAACTACCGGGGGGGGGGGGGCTCCTTGAGCCCACAACTTTTTGTTTTTGTTCCCTATCACCCAATTTTAATGGGATATTTTTGATATTTTATGTATTCCTCAGAAAAACATCCTAGAGTGAGGGCATAACAATAAAATTAAATAAAAAAATTTTTATGTTGAGAAAAAATTTTTTTTTTGACGTATGGGCTCTAGGAGGAGCCCCCCCCCCCCCTTGGTCAAGCAAGGGTTAGTTACACACTTAAGTACCCAGGGGGGGGGGGCTCCTCGAGCCCACTGATATTTAATACATACTACTTTTAACTAGTAATTCAAGTGTTATTAACTATATTGCTCAAATAATAATTACTTTGATGTAATTTTAACATACACAAACCTTCTCAAGTTTTTTTTTTCTCAAAAAAAAATATATATATTCTCCCCATATAATTTTTTTTCATATAAAAATATATTACTGAGATGGTTATAATTATTGCTCCTGATAGGTACTTTTTTAGAAAAAAGAAGATTTTCTAGGTTGTTCCCAACTAGGGGAACAGTTAGTCCATGCTGCATTCTGGATAAACACTCGGGAAAAAAATTATTGTGCAAAAGCACCGATAATTGCATTACGAATCTGATAATTAGATTTTCTTAAATTATTATTCTATTATAATGTTATAATAACTTAGATTTAGATAACTTTTTATTCTAACAATGTTTAGATATGTTCCTCCAGTAGAATAAAATTACATTTAATTTAAAGTCATCCTTTTTTCCCCATCCGAACTTTTTTTTTAAATTTATTTTTATTTTTGTATTTAATTTATTTATTTATTTTTTTTTTTCACAGGTTAAGAAACGTTCATTAAACATAATCCAATAGAAATAAAAATTTTAAAAAAATTATAGAACCATAAAAGGTTTTTAAGGTTGTGGGCTCAAGGAGCCCCCCCCCCCCCTTGGTAATCCATGCGACCTGGGAGAGGTCGGTAATACTAGGGTTAACCTTCTATATACAAAAAATAGTAATTTTTTTTTTTTTTTTTTTTTTTAGTAAATGCTTTCAATTAGTTCTTAAACAACTAAAATTCCTATAAACTTAATCTGATTAGTACTATAATAAGTCATCAAAATGCTATAATAATTCCTTTATCAGTGGATAAAAACAAATGTTACTCTAGATAGGAAAATTAAAAAAAAAAAATGTGTTAGGTGCATTTTTGAAGAAAAACCAATGCGGAACGGAATGTCATAATTTTTCATTTTTTGATCTCCCTCAAACCCACTCTGCTGTTCGTCCGTACAAATGTTTATACAGCTTATAATACGGAGGAGTTTATGCTAATTCACTTACTGAATATTGTTAAGTTCAGCTCCGTCGTTTGTGCCCAATAAAATTGTTGACTCTCCCTATATCTTTTAGTGAATCTTTCATTTATACATCGGTATACCACAATAGTACCTAAAACAAATGCTGCTTTGTATATCAATGTGAATAACTTTTACTAAGTGCATGTTTGCCGAAAAAACATTAGGAAACGAAATAACGATTTTTCATTTCATGCCATTATTACAACCTCCTGTTCAATCCTAGAAATTGTTTTATACCTTAAATTCATGGAGGAGTTAATGGTAATTCAAATAACGAGTTTTGTTCAGTTTAGTTCCTTCGTATGAGCCCAATAAAATTGTTCACTCCGGTTTAGTTAATAGCGAATATCTCATTTATCCTTCGGTATACGAAAAACGTCTACATAACGAAAGTTACTCTAAATAACAAATCAAACTACTTTTGTAATGTGTATGTTTCCTCAGAAACCAATAGGAAACGAAATATAGCAATTTTTCATTTCAGTCTCTCTTATAACCCCATTCTCCAAAAGAAGACGTGGAATGGAAGTGCTCAAGGAGTGTTAAGAGATATAATTAATCAAGTGATGGACACAAGAGTAGACACAAAGAGTGTATGTTTATTGATATCAGAAAACATATAAATACTTAGTATATTAAAGTTTAGGATATGTCTGTCACCCCAGTGAATATGTGGTTAAGTCGAAATTCCTTACTTTTCAGGGGACGACTTTTAAAGTTTGAACATTTATGTAAAATCGGCTGTTTGTGGTATATCATTGAAATTTTGTCAATCCTACCGAAATGTTGGTAACTTGTTTCTTCTTTTACACCAATTTGATATGTCTTATCAGTAATGAGATAATAAAGTTAACTAGTTGTTCACCGACCGTTGACAACAGACTTGACCAATCATTCACACTAAAAAATACAGTGTTATCATCCCAAAAGAGTTTTTATTTCATAGTTTTTATCATAATTTTTAGTTTATGAGGTCGAGGCATAATAACTCGAGAAAAATAATTCAACTTGCTGTAATATTCTCAAAACACTTTTATTTTTAACAATACAGCATGAGAGTATTTTTTTTTTAAACACAAAAGTAATAATAACTTCACAAAACAATACAATATTACTTTCAACTGCTTAATTAAATAATAATACACCAATGTGGATGGGTTACAATATTTGATGGTTTTTGAATGAAAACACACAAAAAAAAGAGTAAAGTAGTTGTACTTGAACTTATACAATTGAAAAAGTAACTACAAAATGTTTTCAAAAGTAATACATATTACAGTAAAAAGTACAAAAAAATGTAGTAACAAATTATTATCTACGAGAAGATCTAATTACATAATATTTAAGTGATAATTATTTACATAAAAACATTTAAGACAAAAAAAAAATGAAAAATAGAAAGTAGAACCAAATTAGGCGGGCCAGAAATTATAATTTCAGAAAATATCAAAATATAATATCATTTTAATTTGGGACTTGTTCGTCTGGGTTCCCATTCATCAAGATCGGGGTCTGCAGGAGGTTCTTCTTTGGTTATTAAATTTTTATAGAAATCATGGAAAACTTCTTCACCTAAAGGTAATAGAGTTAATAAGTCTTTCTTTTATTCAGCCGAAATTGGAAGTTGGCTGTGAGAGATATTTTGTATAGAAACAGTACTTACACGTCCTCTTCGTGTAAAATTAATTTTTAAAAAATCATTTGATTCATTTAGTGAATGTTTAAAATAAATTCCCCCCCCTTCCCTTCCATATTGGAGCCACTGTATTGGGTTCCATAACAATTGGTTTCCATTACCATCTGTTTTTTTATTGCGCACGGCCCCTGTTTTTTCCCAAGTAAACTGAAATTGTAAAAATTCTCTCTTTTCATAGCGACTACGTCGAATGGGTTTTTAAACTTAGCAACACTTACTAACTGAATCCAGTCAGTCAAATGATTGATTTTCATCGAAGACCTTTTTTTAACCCTTTCTATCACCGAATGGTCAGAGTCACACTCCATATGAGTGTGGCCACTTACTAAAAATTTATGATTGATTTTTTTTTTAAATTTGGCTTTTGGGTGATTAGATGATGGAACATAAATGCTACATAACTGTTTTTATTTTGCCCCCCACATGTATCAGAGTAGAAGGTGACTTCTTCTACTTCATCACTTAAGGTTAATAAAAAGTGGTAAAGACAAGAGGACAGGATTATCACAATTCTCTTTGTACAATCTGTACATGAGAGAAATAGACAAATTTGAGGCCAGGAACTTTTTATTGGTTCGATTTCTGCAATAGTGACTTTCATATGATGGAAAGGACAAAATATGGGATTTTACGTCCTGTAATACGTCAGGTTTTATTTTATTTCTGGGGGGAGCCAAACCACGAAGATCGGCACTGACAATACCAGATGGAGAGCTATGTTTTGTTTTGAAATACTAACTGCACGAAACCTTTTGTTTCGCCAAAAATACTTTGGAAACACGATCGACATACTGAAACTTTCTCTTTTTAACAATTACCTCATAAGAACAACTACAAGACCTATTTCTTTGGGGATCAGCTCTCAATGCTTGAGTTTTCTTATTTTTAATTGTTATTAATGCGCCTATAGCCCTCTTCTTCCGAGATTGAGGGTTCTACGCCGAAAAAAGATTATTCATGACTGTTCTTACGTATGTATAAAATCTAAGTTAAAACAATTTACGGAAAAATAATATAAAATAAGTAATAAAATATTATAAGAAAATAATAAAATAATATAAATATAAAATAGGTATCTACCTTGATTTTGATTATTCTGCGGAGTTTCCACATTTTCTTCCATCCTTTTATTCGAGAAAACTCTCTTATTTAAATGTTTTGAAAGTAAAACAAAACGGAGCGTCTGAACTTCCAAGTTAGTAGAGAACGCAGTTTTTCTTTTTTTGTACACAATAAAAAATTTTTCTCTTGAAAATTGGAAATCTAGCGACCGAAAGGAAAGTGATTAAATTAAATTAAATCACCCTAATAATTAAATCCCTTATAATAAGTTGGTTCTGAGAAATGGAGAAAAGTATATGGTCAGATGAACACCGAAAAAATACAGAAAATGTTCTAGGATTATCGGATGGTTTTATCTTCAATTGAATTTGTTTATTTTGGAGTATCATCCATCCAGGTGTAGTAAATGAAAACAAATTAATGCTTTTTTTGATTATCTTATATTTTCAACATGTTTCGGGATTATAAATGATGGATACTCCAAAATAAACAAATTCAACTGAAAATATTATTTGTTCATAACTAGTTAACTTGAGTATTCCACTTTTTAATGCAATCAATCGATGTGAATAATTGAACATCTCTATTTATACAATTGTTCACCGATGGATAAATGTGTACAGATTTGATTATGTTGACTTAACTATTTACAGTTTAAAGATTTTAATATGGACAAAAAACACATGGCAATAACTCCGTTTTAAAACATTGACCGACTTTGACACTTAAGCACAATGAACATGTTGCCTCTGTGCTTCTCTTAGACCACTTAACTCATTTTGGCTAAAATTCGACTTAACCACTTATTCACTGGGGTGACAGATATATTCAGAACTGGAATTATAGGTTACTGCTTCTTTGAAAAGGTTTGTTTCGTAGTGTTTTTAGAATAGATACATAATAATGAATATATTCATAATTAAAAATGATAAATAAATCATTTCATGCCCAAACACAGCACACGCTCAAAATACATACAAATAAGCACATGCATACACACCTTCACCTACAAAAGCAAACAGAAACAAGTACGCACGCAGACAGACACATATCAACCTAGAAACACATACAAAAATAAACGCATACAACTCCCCCCCCCACATACATACTCATATCCACACAGAAACACATACACATATACTCGTACACGAACCCCCAACACTAACATATACATGCACGCCGACCCGCAAACACACATACATACTCATATCCACACAGAAACACATACACATATACTCGTACACGAACCCCCAACACTAACATATACATGCACGCCGACCCGCAAACACACATACATACTCATATCCACACAGAAACACATACACATATTCTCGTACACGTACCCCCAACACTAACATATACATGCACGCCGACCCGCAAACACACATACATACTCATATCCACACAGAAACGCATACACATATTCTCGTACACGTACCCCCAACACTAACATATACATGCACACCGACCCACAAACACACACACACACACACACACACACACACACACACACACACACACACACACACACACACAAATACTCATATCCACACAGAAACACATACACATATACACGCACACGAACCCCCAACACTAACATATACATGCACGCCGACCCGCAAACACACATACATACTCATATCCACACAGAAACGCATACACATATACTCGTACACGAACCCCCAACACTAACATATACATGCACGCCGACCCGCAAACACACATACCGACTCATATCCACACAGAAACGCATACACATATTCTCGTACACGTACCCCCAACACTAACATATACATGCACGCCGACCCGCAAACACACACACACACCCACACACACACACACAAATACTCATATCCACACAGAAACACATACACATATACTCGTACACGAACCCCCAACACTAACATATACATGCACGCCGACCCGCAAACACACATACATACTCATATCCACACAGAAACGCATACACATATTCTCGTACACGTACCCCCAACACTAACATATACATGCACGCCGACCCGCAAACACACATACATACTCATATCCACACAGAAACGCATACACATATTCTCGTACACGTACCCCCAACACTAAAATATACATGCACACCGACCCACAAACACACACACACACACACACACACACACACACACACAAATACTCATATCCACACAGAAACACATACACATATACTTGTACACGAACCCCAAACACTAACATTTACATGCACACCGACCCACAAACACACACACACACACACACACAAATACTCATATCCACACAGAAACACATACACATATACTTGTACACGAACCCCCAACACTAACATATACATGCACACCGACCCACAAACACACACACACTTAACACAAACACACATACTCATATCCACACAGAAATACATACATGTATACTCGATCAACCCTTCGCTCTACACACGCAACCGACCCACGAACACACACATACATATGTACTCACACACACTTTCTCATATAAAATCACACTAACACACATCACCACAGACACACACACACTCACGAGCGCACGTGCTCATATACAACCACACTAACATCCTCTACACCACACATAAACACTGACACAAACTCAAGCACACGAACCTCCCCGTACCTCACGCTCACACGCGTACAGTCACTTCAAAAACTGATTTACTTTAGGGAAATTTACTTGTAAGGGGTAGCCGCCATTGGTACAATTTCATTAAAAAAAAATTAATAATTCTAATTTCTAAAAAATGGTCTCAGATCCATTTACACTTCATAATTGGTCATCACATTTAAGCTAGAATGAATATATATGAACATACAACTCTTTTGAGGGGTAAAGGTGTGAAAACCTAAAATATTTTGGTAATTTGTATTATTATATATTTTAATAAATTAAAAAGGAAACATTTTCGTGCGAAGACTATTTATTCAGCAGTAGGGGCTGGTTGTTCAACTGGAGGGGGTGGTTGGGCTACTGGTTGAGGTTCGTCTGGTACCTTGGCAGGTGATGGGTCATCAGGTGACGCCGGTTGCTGTCTAGGTCCTAGAGATGGGACAGGTCTGCCGGGCAGGTTCTCTGCTAGTGCTTCATGGGTGTCTGCTTTGTAGGCAGTATGGCCTCGTGCTGGCACATGCTGAGTCTGGACCACCTGCCGTCTCAGCTGCTGGCCGTACTGAGCCTGCTGCACAGGTCGCTGGTACTGGTACTGCACAGGTCTCTGCCCAGCTCTGTAGTATTGCTGACCCGCTGCGGGGTGTACTCCAGTCCTCCTGTAGCTAGCATGCTGATAATGCCCGTGTGCTTCTCGCCTTTGCCGGCTACCAGTGTCTCTTCCATGTTCTACCTCCAGGTTTCCTGTAGGACCTTCGTCCATCCCAGTGAGACCATCCTGAGGATATCCCACAACACATCCGATCACACCCAGGAGACAGAGAACTCCACTAACAACCACACAGATCCTCATCCTGTTTACTAACTGAAAAAAAATGGACTTGTTTCCGTTTATGTAACGTCCTTATACTCATCTCATGAATCATGCCCCTGCTTTGCATGAGGAAATTTAATACAATTGACAAGTTACTAATTAGCTGCGCTTCATTAACTCTTTCTTATTCTGACTCCTCAGTGAGTCAAACCTTACAATTTAAATAGAAATATTTCTGTTCATAGCCCTTGAGAAAAATCAACTACTGATGTTTCACTAATGACGAGATTTTCGAAACATATTTTTTTTGTAAACGATAAACGATTTTTTTGTGCTTCCTTGATTTCAGCGTTTATTACCCCACCCCCTCCGAAGACAACAGAAAACCCTTTTACTCGTAGGTTTTTAGCAGATTACCCTAGAAGGAAATCAGCTATTGAGGTTGTACTCATAATGTAATTTTCGAAAAATGTCCTCAAACGTCTATCGTTCCTACCCAGGGGGACGAAAATGAGTACAATTATATATATATATATTATATATTAACCTTAGATGATTCTTAAATTGTTCGAAAATGCAGCCATATTAGGCCATTAAAACAAATGAGCAAACTACAACACATTCCAAATCAGATGAATGCTAAATACAATATATATTTATATATAAAATAGTATGTAACAACTGTAATGGTACATATATAGGAGAATCTGAGCAACTACTGTATATATATATATATATATATATATATATATATATATATATATATATATATACTAGCTAATGTACCTGGGAATTTGCATGGAACCTTCCCATTTACAATGGAGGCTTCATTATCAACAATGATGACAATTCTTCATCATTGTATATTTTTATTGCAAGGGTTCAGAATGTACAATTACACTTCCCTTATGGGCATATTGCTTTTCCTTAAGGGCAATGAAATTATAGGAGGGCGTATAGAATAGAAATTTTAGTTATGAAAAATAAATGAACTTACTTCCTATTAATCGAAGTAACACAAAATGGACTTTATGGATTAATAGTTCATGTATTAATATGAATTTCTGAAAATGAGGCAAGTTAACTTCTATATATATATTTACATTTTTTTTTGTATTACGTATTCCATTAACAAGTTTTATGACAGGATTGAACGCTCAGAGTCAGTATTTTTTTTGGTTACAATAAACCGTAACCCCGTGACAACCGCTGTAAATAGCTGATATTTCTCAAAGGACCAAACTTGGAACGGAGCCAGTTGGGGAAAAAACTCCCAGAAAGATAAACGATACATGGGCGGGTTCATATGAAACACACAGACACGCCATGAGAAAGAAAAAACGACATATGGGTCATCAGCGCTACTACTGAATAATACAAAGTTTTTCGAAATTGTCAAATAAATTTATATAAAAATAGCAATGTCGTAAAAATGCCTGGGTACTACGTAGATCTCCTCTTTTGTTGAAAGCATTAAATATTTCAATATTTTGTAGGATGCCTGTTAATGCAACAATTGGTACCATACAAATTTATTTTAAACAAGTGGTGTCAACATTTTTTACAGAACCAATCTTATTGTAAATGTAATGTTATATAAAATTTGTTACGTAGGTTTGTTCAGTATCTTTAGTATTAACCGAGATATTTGCATTTTTTAGTTTTTGTATTTCAGTAAACCCTCACTCCTGATCATGGTATATTGAAAATAAGCTGTTATTTTCTGAAACGCATTATTTGAAACCTGAATACCAAATATTGTTCTCATTGAACATTTCCGTCTTGAAATAAATGCGTATATGTGACACACGTGGGAAATGTGCTCAGTTAACCCAGCTTCTGACTGAAAAACGTGTGTTAAACATATGTAATCTAAAGAAAATCATTTTGTATTTTTAATGGTGCAATAAAGTATCTTTGTACCTAGGAACTATTTTATCTTCTTTTTTTTAAATCTTTTCAATCTCCTAATATTAAGAAAATAGATAATTAAAGATAGTAATAAAAATAATGCTTACATAACAAAACACATTATGTTATAATAATTATTGGCAACAATCTATAACAGTATGTTGGACAGCTATGGCCGGAAGAAGGGAGGCAGTACAAGTTGAGTTAGGTGAGAGTGAAACCTTTATAACTCACGAGTTTCCAACAACAGTAAACAACTAAACACCAGCCGGGCACGTTGTTTATAAAGCCCACTAACCCAGCGCCTCCTTCTCCACAAACATGTTAACAAGTCTTACATTCTCTGAAGTATCTCATTTCTCAAACCCGAAATCTAATTTTCAATGTCTATGCTTTATACGTTGTATATGTATATGGTTCATCTGTCTAAATAAAAAGTCCGTCACGCAGGGGCTGCGTAAACTAAGCAGATTTCCCCTGTGAAGTTTTACAATAGAGAAATCTGCATACTGGTAACACAATACCACCGTGATTAGATAATGAGAAATCTTTCAGTTAATTAAAATAAATACCCAACTGAAACGGCTTCTGAATTGTAAGAATAATCTATATTTTAATAACTCAAGTAGTCCAAGAACTAAAGAAGGGGGGGGGGTTGATGAACTAAACGTATTTGCATAAATCTCACAAAGTAAGGAAGGTAAGGTAAGGTTAAAAACGCCAGGTTAGAAGAAGCTTCCGCCTGAGCCGAGGCCTGAGCCGAGAAATGACGAAGATGGCCAACATAATCCGAACTATACCCCACCACAGACTTCATAAAAATGCAAATATCTCGGTTAAAATTCAAGATAGAGAATAAATGTATATAACAATATTTATAGTAAATTTAATTTGCAATAAGATTGGTTCTGTACAATTTTTCGATCCGATGCATAACGGAGATATTTTGAATTTTCGAAAATCCCCCCTCTAAACCCCCCCTCCCTTTTGTCCGATTTCAGCCATTAACGAACTTGATCTGTCTTTTTACATAAAACGGTTAAATATCGAGTTTCGTAACGATCAAACAAAAATTGCGACCGCTAGAGCGTTAACAGTCTATATTTGATATATATATAATTTTGAACGGACCTCATTTTCGTCATCTCCTGGGTAGGATCGATAGACACTTGAAGAAAATTTTCGAAAATCGCGTCATGGGGACGACCTCAATAGCTGATTTCCCTTAAGGGAAATCTGCTAAAATCTTAGGTTTGTCTGATTTTAGCAGATTTATCTTAAGGGAAATCAGCTACTGAGGTCGTACTCATGACGCGATTTTCGAAAATTTTCTTCAATTGTCCATCGATCCTACCGAGGAGATAACGAAAATGAGGCCCGTTCAAAATTATATGTATATGTATATATATATATATATATATATATATATATATATATACACATATATATATATTTGTCTGTTAACGCTCTAGCGATCGCAATTTTTGTTTGATCGTTACCAAACTCGATATTTAAACGTTTTATGCAAAAAGACAGATCAAGTTCGTTAATGGCTGAAATCGGACCAGTGGGAGGGGGGTTTAGAGGGCGGATTTTCGAAAATTCGAAATATCTCCGTTACCATACGTCGGATCAAAAAATTGTATAAAACTAATCTTATTGTAAATTAAATTTACTATAAATATTGTTCTATATATTTGTTCTCTTATCTTGAATATTAGCCGAGATATTTGTATTTTTATTAAATTTGGGCTGTAACGGTAGACTCAGTTTCCCGCCAAAAGCTAGTTCGGCCCTTTGCCGTAACTGTTCGGCTATTGTATAACTTCACGTGGGAAATCTGCTTAGTTTACGCAGCCCCTGCGTGACGGACTTTTTCTATTTAACTTCGGCGGGGATAGGTATCTTTCACGTTTCAAAACATTCTAACAACAATGCATTAAAATTGGAAATATTGTCTGTCTGTTAACCTGTTTGTTACTCAATCGCTCAAAAATGTCCTGGAGAAATTCTATGAAATTTTATATTTGTGAGTCGACTATCTCAAGTTACAAAATAGGCTATAATTAAAATTTTCAACCAGGAGAGGTTTACTTCGACGGGAAAACACTTATTCATCAATATCTTCGTTGTGTTGCTTTTTTCGAAAGAAAAAAAATGTAAAGTAAGAATTGTGTTTAGAATACTGGATTTTGGTCCAAATTTGTTAATTACATTTTTAAATTCGGTAATTGAAACTTTTTCTAAATTAAAGTAATTGGTTAAGCAACCTTATTGTAAAATTTATAATCAAAGATCTACAGTCATTGTAAAAACACCGTTAGCTTTTCTCCAGGGGAATAATAGAAGCAGAATGCTAAATATCCAGACTGATGTTTTAGTGTGCAATTAAATTGTATTGAAAATATGTGCCTTTAGGAGATTTTTCATTATTGTGTCAATGTATGAAATGTTGACGTAGTAGTTCAGAAATTTTAGTATATATATTTATTTAGGGAATGAATTTTGCTTCACGATTAGTATATATCCAGATCGAATTAATTCACTCAAATTGTTTGAAATGGAGTGAAATTACTGGAGTTTGAAGCTCTTGAGAATAAGTCACACATCATCCACTTCACCTGAAGTTTATTCTTGAAGGTGCTTTATGCCTGCATGTGCATCCAACTGATATAAGTGCATTTCATTTCAATTGATAATTTCCTTTAAATCAAATGCCACGAATATGTCTCACAAATCTTGCGCTATAACTTAACGTTTTGGTTTTTTTTTCCTCATAGTCCAAGTCCTTCACTTCGTTTTTTCGTTTATAGTAGTTTAGTCATTAAGAAATATGATCAACAGAGTTGAATGAAATGGTTAAAAATTAAGAATGCTTAGATAATATATATATTTTAGAGTCAAAACCGGAAACTTTTAATTCATACCGCTATCTTACTAGGTATTCGCATGCGTTTCACATACTAACAGTTAAATGAAAACAATATTTGGTATGTAACCTTGGAATAAAGCGATTCATGATGTAATTGCTTACTTTTAATATGGCACGAGTAGAAGTGGGGATTTACTGAAAGCCGGAAACTTAAAAATGCGTATTCGCCCGTCAATAATCAAGATAGTACAAATACGTTATTGAAAGTTACATTTTTAATAAGATGGATTCTATACAATTTTTCAATTTGAAGGAAGGATTTTTCAATTTTTTTTTCAGTTAAGGAAATATTTCGATGTTTCGAAATCCCCTCTCACTGGTCCGAACTTGATCTTTGTTCTTACATAAATCGATTATATATCTAGTCTAGGAAACGATGAAACAAAAGTTGCGACCATCAGAGCATTAACAATCATATATATATATATATATATATATATATATATATATATATATATATATATCAAGCGATTAGGATATTAAATTTAATAATATTATTTTAAAAACAAAAGTTACTTTTAATAATACAAAAAACAACTTTTGTTATGTGCACGTTTGCCTACAAACAAATAGAAAATGAAATATCGCGAATTTTTTATTCAGGCCTCCTTTATAACCCCCACTCTCGTTTGAACCTAAAACATTTAATATAGCTTTTAATCATGGAAGAATTAATGCTAATTCACATATCGAGTTTTGTTAAGTTCGGTTCAATCGTTGGTGCCCAATAAAATCGTTGGCTCCCACATTACTTTTTTATTGTATATCTTGTTTATACTTTGTTATAGGACAAAAGTAAATATAACTAAAGTCACTCTAAATAACAACATAAACAACTTTTAACCTGTGCATTTTGCAGAAAAACCAATAGGAAATGAAATATGGCTATTTTTAATTATAGGCCTCCCTTACGACCCCCACTATTGCTCCATCTGCCGGGCTGATTTGTGACGCTAAACCATCCAGGGCGTCGCCCAAACGCGTACTAAAAAACCATTCAAATCGGTCCAGCCGTTTAGGAAGAGTTCAGTGACATAGAACAGTAGAATTATATATATATATATATGTATAACATTTTGAACAGATGTCATTTTAGCTATCATCTGCGCTCGATCGATGGACATTTGAGGAAATGTTTTCTAAACTTGCGTCATAAGTGCAACCTCAATATCTGATTACCCTTAAAGGAAATCCGCTAAGATATTGTGCAAACACTTGACGGGTAATTTATTTTGTAATACAATATCCCAGATAGCTAATAGGATTGCCAAGAGTCCATTATTAAACGATAATATTATTGCAATAATAATGACTTTAATAATCAAAAGAAAATATACTACCTATCTTTGACGTTCCATTTATTCTGTAATGGCTGCTCCTAGACGAGTAATAGGATTCAAGTTTCATTATCATACGGAAAATCATTTAATTAAATGTAATGTTTGTTTTAATGTATACATGCCGCTTTATTCATACTAATTTCCTTAACAATAAAAGTGAAAAAGACTCCTTACATTAATTTTGTAACACAATTTCCCTGATAGCGAATAGGATTCCCAATATTCATTGAAATTACGTTACTATTATTTTTTTATTCAACTATAATAATATTTTTATACTTAGGCTCTCAATAGTGAAAGTAATATATAGTAATTTAATACGTTTCTTTGACGGTGGATTATTTTTGTAATAATTCTGGACATTATATGACTATTATTTTTTTATTCCACCATAATATTATTTTAATACTTAGGCTTTCAATAGTGAAAGTAATATATTGTCATTTTTTACGTTCCACTGATGGTGAATTAACCTTCCTAGGACTGGGTGGATTGTAAAACGTTAAGGACTGAGTGGGGTCCGCACGGACCCCAACTTTAAATTTCAATTTTACACACTAAACCACATTTAATTCTTTTTTCTTTAATGTATTTAATATTTAGGTATATTATAGGTTAAAATAAAATAAAAACAAATATAAAAATAATTTTTGTTTATTTATTAATAAAACGTTTAAAAAATTTGTACCTTTTGATCATTAAAATTATTAATTTACAAAAAAAAAGTTTTATAGTAATTAAATAAGTTATTTTACTGTTATATTTATAAACATCATGAAAGCAAAAAAACATTAAAAAAAACAAAAAATAAAAAAGAAATACTAGTTTTCAACATTGACACAATTTATACATGCAGGATTATGATTTGTATGTTTTGGACATATAAATTGTCCACAGCTGTTCCAGAAATTTTTAACTTTGATATCGACTTTTCGAGGACACAAATAGCATCTTCCCCTACTTTTGGGCCTTGTTGCTGTAGCAATCGACGTCGAAGGCTTCGATTCTTGATTTTCTTCGATATCGATGCACTTTTCCATCATTCTTATAGTATCTCTCTTCAGCCTTCTGCATAAATGTGGATTATTTAATCTTTCTCGAATAAGCGGTTCTGCTAATTTCTTTCCCAACTCCAAGAGAAAAGTCCGCCTTCTGTCAAGTGAAGAAATTTTCCAGTCAGGATGGAGTTTCGTCCACACAATATATGCATTTATCCCTGCTATATCTAATGTATTCATAAAAATCGTCATTGGCCATCTTTTAGTTTGCCGTTTTGTGGAATATTCTGCTACCATTTTGTCGAGAGTGTCTACAGCACCTTTGGTTGCATTATATGTACTGATAATTTCTGTTTTTTTTGTTTCATTATTTATAATATTGTTTGTGTGATGTTCGCTTGATAATAGTAGGATGGAAACTAAATCTAAAACCACTCGTTTTCCTTGTTCACGTTCAGGGGTTGGACCAGTTTTTCCCAAATAAATCTGAATATTTTTGCAATATGCTGTTTCACAATCAGCCATTACCCATATTTTGATGCCATACTTTGCAGGTTTTGATTTCATATACGGCCGAAAAGGACATCGTCCTCTGAAAGGAACAAGTTGTTCATCAATTGTCAAATGGCTTCCAGGGTGGTAATGTTTTTGGCAATTTTTTGTAAATATATCTATTACGTCTCTTATAGGAGCTAACTTGTCTGTGGATTTCCGTTCCAACCTTGTGTACATATCGTCAAATCTACTATTAGAAGAAATTTCTTTGAACCGATCTCTCGACATCGTATATTAAAAAATAGGAATTTTGAAAGGGTAACTGTCCGTCCATAGCATATTTATTGGTTCTCTATTGCTTTTCATGGCTCCACTAATTATCAGTAATCTGATATAAGCATACATTTCGGTAGGGGTAACATTTTTCCACAACAAAATTTTACCATGTTCTTGATTATATATGAATGTATTATGAAATCCCCTCTGATTTGTAGAACTGACGACAATGTCTATAATGTCCGGAGAAATAAAAAGTTTGAAAATATCTAAAATTTCACTATCTAATGGAATTTGTTTAGAAATACCTGGTGGCATGTTGATAATATTCGAAGACCTTGATTTTCTTCGCACTAAAGGTTGCTTCATCCAAAAAGTTTCATCTTTAGATAGAAATATTTCTCCTAAATCTTCAAACGAAATTTCGTCTGTGAAATAATCTGCCTCCAATTCATCATTAGCCTCTTCTTCACTTTCTAAGAAGTCCTCATCTTCAGAAATCTCATTTCCCGAATCAAAACCAGAAGGGTGATCGTGTGTTTCGCCTGGTAGATCATTGAGGCTGTCCTGCTGTGCAGCACGAGCTAGTTCTATGATTTTCACTGTCCGAGAAGAAAACATGTTGACACATACAAATGTAACACGAAACTGATTCTTCAAAATAGGGAGAGAGAAAAGTAAAATCTAAAGGTCAGGAATTTCTAGGAAATTCAATTACGATTTATGTAAGAAATAGGCTTTAGAATTCCTGTGAAAGAAATTAAACCACATTAGCTCCATGTTTTTCAAATTATTAAGTTAATATTATTGTCGATTTACTACCAAGAAAAAGTAATTTTAAAGTTAAAAAAAAAAAGTTTATTTATACCAAACTAAATTTGGTCACACTAACGACTATGTGGGGTCATCGCACACCCCAGGCCTGTTTTTTGTCATATTTGTTCAAATATCATGCAATTCATTTAGTTTTTTCTATTTATTTTTTGATATTTTGAATCAAGACACTTGCAGAGGAAAACTCCTAGAAGGACTAAGGGATATCTATAAATTTATAAAAACGGCTAGCGAAAAACGAGCCGTGGGGTGCAGGATAACCCCACTCAGTCCTAGGAAGGTTAATTTTGCAATACTGTATCCTAGAGATGCAGTAGGATTCCCAATATTCCTAGACATTACGTTACTATTATTTTTTTATTCCACCATAATATTATTTTAATACTTAGGCTCTCAATAGTGAAAGTAATATATTGTTGCGTGAAAGATTGGCAGAGAAAGAGAGCCGCGTGTTTGATCTAATTAGGACCATTCTATGCAGGGCCGCCGGCAGAATCTAATTAAGGCCTTCCAGGAAGTTCTGGACCTTTCCTTGGCCAGGCCCTTCTACAGGTATATATAAGGGACTCTCACAGTACCCCACAGTTGAGTGGTTGCTCGACGGTCTTCGAGGGATGTTCAGCGCGACTTAGTGCAGTGCGGTAAAGTGTTTTTATAAGAAGAACAGTGTTGTGCCGTGACTGTAAGTATCAGTTTAGTGCGTGTTTAAGACAGTGCAGTGCCGCAAAGTAAAGGACAGTGCAGTGCCGTCGGTTTATGTGAAGTTCAGTGACCGCGAGTGAATTATTGGACTGTGAAATCTGAAGAACTAATACTTGTGAGTAGTAATAGTAACCAAGAGTATTGTGCATTGTTAAATAAATTGTGCAGTGATAAACTGTGAAACCTGTGTGTGTTTAATTTTGCAATCCAAAAGAACTCTTATTAACAACGTTTATTACTGGTTTTGTAATAAAACGTAACAATATAGTAATTTTATACGTTCCTTTGACGGTGGATTATTTTTGTATTAATTCTGGACATTACATGACTATTATTTTTTTATTCCACCATAATATTATTTTAATACTTAGGCTTTCAATAGTGAAAGTAAAATATCGTCATTTGTTACATTCATTTAATGGTGAATTAATTTTTTAATACTGCATCCTAGAAATTCAATACTATTCTCAATAATCCTGGCCATTACATGACAATAATTGTTTTATTTAACCATTAAATTATTTTAATACTTAAGCCCTCAATAGTGGAAATCAAATATATTCATTTTTTACTTTCATTTGATTGTGAATTAATTTTGTAATACTGTATCCTAGAGATCCAGTAGGATTCCCAATCTTCCTTGACATTTTATACATTCATTTCATGGTGAATTAATTGTGTAATACTGTATTCTAGAGATCCAGTAGGATTCCCAATCTTCCTTGACATTTTATACATTCATTTCATGGTGAATTAATTTTGTAATACTGTATTCTAGACATCCAGTAGGATTCCCAAATTCGTTGACATTAAGTTACTATTATTTTCTTATTTAACCATAATATTATTTTAATACTTAAGTTCTCAATAGTGAAAGTAAAATATAGTCATTTTTTAATTTCATTTCATGGTGAATTAATTGTGTAATACAGTATTCTAGACATCCAGTAGGATTCCCAATACTCCTTGACATTACGTTACTATTATTTTTTTTATTCTAGCATAATAATATTTTAATACCTAAGCTCTCAATAGTAAAAGTAAAATATAGTCATTTTTTACGTTCATTTGATGGTGAATTTATTTTGTAATACCGTATCCTAGAGATGCATTAAGATTCCGAATATTTCTTGACA
Organism: Riptortus pedestris; assembly: GCA_019009955.1. Classification (NCBI taxonomy): domain Eukaryota; kingdom Metazoa; phylum Arthropoda; class Insecta; order Hemiptera; family Alydidae; genus Riptortus; species Riptortus pedestris. The sequence continues at coordinate 12,523,797 of CM032228.1, forward strand.
CTGCATTACCAGTATTGTTTTATTTAACCATAATGTTATTTTAATACTTATGCTCCCAATAGTGAAAGTAAAATATAGTCTTTTTTTTTTCATAGCTAATTGGATTATCTATATTCCTTTATTATAAGGCCATATTATTGTTAACCTAATGTCTCCAATGCATAATTATATATTCCTTCTACCTTTGTTGGTGTGTTTCAATTAATGCTTCATCCCAGACTACGTTTGTCAAATCCTTTCACATTTCATTATTTATTCATCCAGGACAGATGACTCTCACTTTAATCACTATCACCATTATCAATCCAAAAGTCAATTAACTTAAAAATATAACGATTAATTTTGCGTATTAATATTGACAGACTTGAAGAAAATACTTGACTTCTTACAAAAAAAAATAATTGAACCATTTCTTTTATTTAAGTAGTGTACAGTTAATGAATTGAAATTATCAACCATGGATGAGGGTTAAGTAGAGGATCGAATAATTACAGATATTCTTACAAAAAAATGTATTTCAATACCTTACACATTTCATATTTAAAATAATGTATTTATATTTCACTTCACGATTAGTATATGTCAAGATCGTATAAATTCACTCAAATTGTTTGAAATGGAGTGAAATTACTGGAGTTTGAAGCTCTTGAGAATGTCACACAACATTCACTTCACCTGAAGTTTATTCTTGAAGGTGCTTTATGCCTGCATGTGCATCCAACTGATATAAGTGCATTTCATTTCAATTGATAATTTCCTTTAAATCAAATGCCACGAATATGTCTCACAAATCTTGTGGTATAACTTAACGTATTGGTTTTGTTTTTCCCCTCGTAGTCCCAGTCCTTCACTTCGTTTTCTCGTTTATAGTAGTTCCAATCCTCATATAAAAGTTTACATAGTGGGGATGTCAAATATTTCAGGTTGAAATTTAGCACATAAAGAAGATTTAGACTAAATTGCACAAGTGTTGCCATTAAAAAATATAATAATATGTGAAATACTTCTCTAAAATATTTTTTTCTTTATTCTTTAAGTAGGGTTGTTCTTAAGTAATATTTGATAGTTTGTATACAAAAAGTCACCAATGCCAGTAAGACAGGAGACGTAACACTTGTGAAATTTTTTAAAATTTAACGAATTTAAATTTAGGACCTAAAATATTAGAATCAGCAGCATTTTATTGGAACGGTCCACCAGGTGAGAGGTGGTATTTTTTTTTTTAAATTTCCTTAAAATCAAAAAAACAAACAGAATAACTGTATATTTTCATTTTTTTATGGGATTCACTCATCAATCACTTCTAGATCTCAGTTACTGATTCCGTTGACGCATCTGAGGTTGTTGATTCACTCGCGTCGTTACTGGAAGAAGTATCTTCTTCTGACGAAAACCAACTGCGGAAGAACGACACTATTTTTGACCAGAGACTTTCAGAACTGGTGTCCTCTGTTGGAGTTGACTCGACGATGGTTGTTTCTTCGACGTCTGGTTCTGACGTAGTTTCTACGCTCGGTCCGTCGGTTTCACTGGTACCCGGAACTGGTTCAGAAGTGGTATCGTCGCCGGTTGTCACAGTGGCGGAGTTGTAAGCACTTGTTGCAGTTACGATGTCGTCTTCTTCCGCTTCGGTGTTTATTTTCAGTTCGGCCAGAGGTTCTCCTGCGAATGGAGTCACTGCCATTTCAGCTTGTATCAAAATTTCAGTAGCGTCTGGAGTGACGAACTCTACAGCCGTCGATGCACTAGTCTCTGCGTCGAAGGGTGCAGCGGTGCTTATGTCGCCCGGCAGTCCGGGTTCGTCTGTTGTCCCGGAAGACGGAAAGTATGCCCAGAACCAAGGCGGGAGTATGTAAGATCTGCGAACCCTTTTGAAGACTTCGTGTTGCAGTTCATCGTTGGAGTATCCACCAGCTAGTTGTCCAAAATCTGAACTATGCACGTAACCATGTTGCACTTGATACTCCGCGCTCAGCCCAGCAACTTCCACGAACAACATGCAGAGAGCTGCAGAAATGGTCGCACACACTTCCATCGCTGCTCGAGCGGAACTGATTCCAATTCGCTATCCTCCCAAAACCACGGTTCATTAGTTATTCTTCTAATATCTGACTAATATATTATTTAAATACTAAATAGCCCTTTGAAATTCATCCAGTTGATTATGTATTCGGTTGCAGTATTCGCGCTAATGTAGCCATTGTGACACTACCACAAAACAACAACAAGGTCATTCAAATAATAGGAAGTGATTCATTTTTTAAAAAGGATTTTAACGATTTCAATTTACAAAAGGAAATTATTATTATAGGCATATATTTACTTACTATATATGATCTCCAAGGTCGAATAAATCTTCTGAAAATTACCACCTTCTCAACACATCAGTGAACTTTTTTCTACATTTACAGTATCAAATAATAAAAATGGGCTAATAGCTATAACAAAAATTTCAGACTTGTGTGAATGAAACCGTACAAAGCCACCCCAAATAGGCTGGGTGGCGAAGAAAATCGTAAATACACAAGTTTCTCTGCATAAGCTTAAAAATCAGATGATGGTCTCCTTGTAGGCGTATTAAGCACATAATTTAAAATTATTTTTTTCAGGAAGTGATATCTTAATTCCAATGGAACGTATCAAAAAATGTCTTACAGTATAATTCATTTATAATTTTGCAAAATAGAGCACCTCTAAGATGATATTAAAATATATCTCAAAAACTCACCCTGGATCAAAAAAAAAATTGTATTGAACAATTATATAAGAATAACTGTGAAATTATCCGATAAAAGGTTTTGGAGTGAAATAAAAAGGATGTTTATTACACTTTATTTAAAAATATATTACCAATTAAGTTAATCCATAAATATTGGTACAAAAATATTAATATAGAGCAAGAAAGAATCAATGTAAATCCAAATCATAATCGAAACTTATGGAAAAAAATCATTAAATGTATACATACATAAAGGGTCTATCTGAGAACATCAAAAAGACCTTCAGGGGTTATGATGTAGCAGGAATAATTTTTGGTTTTAAAAGTTCAAACGAAATCAAAAATAGCTTGACAAAACATAAAAGACAAAAATAAAAAGGAAGATTATTTCAGCCTAAATATATAATGAATTGCTTGCATTGCCCACAATCCTATATGGTCAAACCTCTAAAAACCTCCATAAACGAATTTATGATCATAGAAATTGGCGCAACATGAAACAAAAATTTGAAACATAATTTTGATTTTGATAATGTACAAATTGAGCATAAAGAAAAAAAAAAAAAAAGACAAAAAATCTAGAATCGTTACATATATCTATGAATCTAGAGAAAGTTGTTAATTTCAAAACAGTTTGAATATGAACAATTATTATGCTGATCATTTATTAGAATTATCTAATATATGAATTAATGGATTTTTGAATTTGATCCAATACCCAACATGCCTTTTTAAACTCAGTTTTAATCTACTAAATATTTTATATTAGTAATATTTTTTGTAAGTTTAAAAAATATATCTAAAATTAAAATAACAATAATTTATTGAAAACAATATTATATTGAAATAAAACAATATTAATATTATCACGATTATTGAAGTACTAAGTGCCTAAACGCAATTTTACCTTCTTTCATAAAAATGACAAAGTCACTAATGTGATATTGGTAAGATTGTTTCATTACTATAAAGGAGTTTAAAAATTATTAATTTCAATTGTGATATTTTTTAAAAAAAATATAGAATGTCCCTGAGGATGCTTGAAATGGAGCAAATTAGGACATATTAAAGAATTTTTATGGAGACTAATTGCCATATCCCCTTACTTCTAATAGATAATATTTGTAAAAAGCCCCCTAAAAAATAAATAAATATTTTCTAAACCATTCTTCAGTATGTCTAATGGATACGGAGAAATTAGAAATTCCCTTGGCCAAGCAATTCTACTGGCAGTATTTCAAAAGTTCTAAATACGAAATTTCAACATTCTAGTCGTTTTTGAGTTACGAGAGATCCGTACCTACAGAAAATACTCTGAAAGCAGTCAAAATGTATTGCCGGAGGATCGAATCAGATAGCGCCGTTGAAATATGTTAATCGAAATTTTGACTCTTTTCTTCCATACAACGAGGTAAAGAAACATTAGAGGATGCAATTTGTGGATTCTTTTACGGTAAACGAGAAAAGAATAGATCTATATTTTCAGTTTGCACAACAAGAACAGAGAACTTGTGTTGTTGCAGCACCCTCTCTTATCTTTGCCTTCCAAAAAATGAACAGTTTAAGAAAAAAAGCTGGTCACGTAGAGGCTGCGAAAAGTTTTCAGATTTTCCAAGTGCTGGTATCACAAACACGTTTTAGCAGATTTCCCTTGAGGGAAATCAGCTATTGAGGTCGTACTCATGACGCGATTTTCGAAAAATTTCTTCAAATGTCCATCGATCCTACCCAGGAGATGACGAAAATGAGGTCCGTTCAAAACTATATATATATATATATATATATATATATATATTTGTCTGTTAACACTCTAGCGGTCGCAATTTTTGTTTTATCTTCACCAAACTCAGTATTTAATCGTTTTACGTAAAAAGGAAGATCAAGTTCGTTAACGGCTGAAATCGGACCAGTGGGAGGGGGGGTTTAGAGGGGGGATTTTCAAAAATTCGAAATATCTCCGTTATTATGCATCGGATCGAAATATTGTGTAGAACCAATCTTATTGCAAATTAAATTTACTATAAATATTGTTATATGCATTTATTCTCTATCTTGAATATTAACCGAGATATTTGCATTTGTAATCTGCGTGTGGTCACCAGTAGGCAATGTTCGGACTTTCCGCCGAGAGCTCTGGTGGCCGTTTCCATAACTATTCGTCCCTCGTGAATAGGTTTAGAGGTTAGGTTAACTGTTTTTTGGGGCTAGAAACTACTGGGTTATTACGCCCTAAATAATGTTTTAGGTTTAGAGGTTTCTTACTACTACAGTTGTTATTCGGCAGATTTCTCTATTGTAAAACTTCACGTGGGAAATCTGCTTAGTTTACGCAGCCCCTGCGTGACGGACTTTTTTAACATCTCACCACTTATTCTCTATTTCTACTTAAAATAATGGTCGCATTATGAAATTTCTATTTCCCCCATCTCTCCCCCACCCCCTCATTCTTAATCTAATTTCAGCCATTAACTATTATGACCTTTAGCGTCGAATGAAATTATGTATGATGTAGAACAAATAAACATTTCGCAGTTAAGAACGTAAAAGTCTTAAATGCAGTCGTCATTACACAACGTATTTGTAAGTACTTCATCTAGTAAATATCCGTGGAAAACAATATTTGGTATTTAATCTTCAAATAGAGTGGTTCATTGTATGACAGTTATAGTTTATGTGATATGAGTAGGCGTGGCGATTTACAGATGACTGAAAACTTAAAAATTTAAATATCTCGGATAATGTTGAATATCGGGAATAAATCAACATAACGATATTTATAGTAAATTTAATTATAAATAAGACTAATTCTATACAATGTTTCGATCCATTTTGAATTTTCGAAATTCCTCTAAAGCCCCCCCCCTTCCCTCCTACTGGTCCGATTTCAGCCATAACGAACATGACTGATGAAGTCTTACATCAAACGCTTATATAATGGGTTTACTACTGATATATATATAATTTTGAACGGACCTCATTTTCGTCATCTATTAGGTAAGATTGATGGACATTTGAGGATTTATTTCCCGTAAGGAAAATCTACTAAAACAAAAACATTTATATCCTAAGCTTCAAGACAAATGAATATTCTGTTTTAAATTTACCGCATAAAACTGATATTACATATTGTATCACACTTGGTTTTAGAGTGGGATATTTTTCCTGCTTTCCATTATACTTATCAATTTAATTATGTTATTAATTTCGTTTTATTTAACTCCCTGTTGATTTTCTTCTCACAGGCATAATATTAAAACAGAAAGGTTTTTTTTTAAATCTCAGATAGATAACTGATTTGTATTCTCTAGATTCCAGTGACCTTAGAAAAACCAGTAAATACGTACGGCGAGAGACTTCTAGAAGAAATAAGAATGGAAAACTTTGTTGCAGTATTAGGTGCTACTGTGAAATTGATTTATTACATGTGAGTAGTTATTCCTGAGACATTTTCTTTAAAATGTGGGGTTCCATACAAAAAGTTTCGGTCAGGTTTCAGGGCGGAAGACGAAGACCTTGTGTCACTGATTTAAATAAACTGTTGTTTAAAGTCGTGAATGAAGGACCAAACTGCAGACCACAGACCTGTAGCACTGTCTTCTGCAATGTTCTTGCTCATTGCTGTCTCTTCCGAACTAATTTCTTCTGTTGTCGTATCGCCATTGCTGTAACTTGACGTGACCCCATCAGCTTCATAGTAAGTTCCAGTGTCATTTTCAGCTTCTGTAGTCCGTGTACCTTCCGAGCTGACACCAGAAACTGTGTTGGCTTCTTCAGTACTAACAACCGATTCTTTGGGGGATCCTGTGGAGCTTTGAAAATCGTTGGAGCTTTCGGTGGACAAAGCTAGAGACGTACTAAAATCTTGGACGGGAAGCGCTTTTGACTCTGTACTTCCGGGTTGAACTTCGGACGTTTCGACAGCTGAAGAATTTCGCGGAGTGAAGTACTCAACTATCCAATGCGGGAAGAAAACGGACCGCCGCATCCTCTCCGGGCGTTCATCAGGAGCAGTGACTTCTACAAGTCCTGCAAAGGAACCAATACTCTCCTGGTCTTCATAGCTTCGTGAAGGCAGCGAAGCAACGAGCTTCAATATCAGCACTAGGACAAGGCACACGAGATATTTCATTGCGGCCAAACTGAAACTAAGAGTGTGCTATTTGCGGCTCGACAGGGAGTTGATTTCATGGTAATGTATTCAGTCGGCGAAGATTTATAACTTCACAACAACACCAAGGTCGCTCCATTATCGGTTATTGATTCAGCGCATTTTTTTCAAAGACTTCGTGAAGAAATTGAGTACGATAGAAATGACGATAAAGGCTAACATCACTTGACGACATCATCTCAAAGTAATCATTTCTGATAAATTTCTGAATTCTGCTGAAAAAATAATAATTTTTTTCAACAAATAAGAAAAAGTTGAAGATACAACCTTCCTACAACATGGTATGCCCCAAAGAATGTCATCCTTAAGTTATTTTCATAAGAAACTGACGCTAGACAGGCAGATATACGTTTATTAGAATTTTATCGTACTCAATTTCCTGTATATAATCGAGTATAAGGACAATTGAAAAACTTGTTCGGGGAGCGGTGCGAGTACATCTCAAAAGCTGAATAAATTAGGAAATGAAATAGATAAGAAATATGTCAAACAGTAGCTGCATAAGCAGACTTTTAGCTTAATACGGGAAATCAGTTATTTAGGTTGTACTCAATCTGCAATTTTTGTAATATATTCTCAATTGTCCATTGTTCCTACCTACAAGAAGACGAAAATGAGGTCCGTTTAAAATTTTATATATATACTAGGGGACCCAACAGATGTTGTCCTGCATGATATTTCAAGCGATTAGGATATTAAATTCAATAATATTATGTTAAAAACAAAAGCTACTTTTAATAACACAAAATACAAATTCTGTTATGTGCACGTTTGACTAGAAACAAATAGAAAATGAAATATCGCGAATTTTTTATTCAGGGCTTCCTTATAATCCCCATTCCTGTTGGAACCTAAACAATTTAATAAAGCTTATAATCATGGAAGAATTAATGCTAATTTACATATAGAGTTTTGTTAAGTTCGGTTCAATCGTTAGTTCCCAATACAATTTTTGGCTACTTTAATTTATATCTCGTTTACACTTTATTTTACGACAAAATTAAATATAACAAACGTTGCTCTAAATAACAACTTTTATCCCGTGCATACTTGCCAAAAACCCATAGGAAACGAAATGTCGCTATTTTTAATTTTAGGCCTCCCTTACAACCCCCACTCCTGCTCTATCTGCCGGGCAGATTTGTGAATCTAAACCATCCAGGGCGTCACCCAAACGCATACAAAAAAATTCATTCAAATTGGTCCAGCTGTTTAGGAGGAGTTCAGTGACATACACACGTACAGTAGAATTTTATATATATATATATATATATATATATATAAAGATATATATATATATATATATATATATATTGTCTGTTATCGCTCTTGAGGTCGCAATTTTTTTTACTCAATATATAAGCGTTTCGTGCACAACTATAGATCAATTTTGTTTACAGCCTAAAAAAGACTGGGAGGGAGAAGTGCATTAGAGGGGTAATTGAATATTCCAAAATTCCATTCGGTTCAAAAGATCTCCGAAATTGTAGGTCGAATCAAAAATTGTAAATTGTCTGTACATGTTGCTATATAAATTTACCTCTACATTTTTTTCTCTAATATGAATACTAACCGAACTATTTGAATTTTTTAGTTTTCAGCCTTCAGTGAACCCCCATTTCTACTCCTGTCATTAAAATAATAACCTATCATACCACGAACTTCTTCATTCTAAGGTTAAATACCAAATATTGTTTTCATGATATCTTTCGTTATATGTTATATTCGTTATGCAATGACTTCATAAATTAAAGGTTTACGTTCTTGTCTCGAAAATGTTCATATCATCTCCATACTCAATATTTTATTGTCTCAGCCAACACTAAATGTCATAGTCGTTATCGGCAGATATCAGATCAGGTGTAGGTGTGTGGGTTTAGAGGGGGATTCGAAAATTTAAAATATCTGCTTTATTAAGGGAAGTATCGAAAAACGTTATAGAACTAACCTTGTTAAAATAGTGTTGCTCTATGCATTTTTTTTTATATATGAAATGTTAATCAAGTAATTCCGAGTTATCAGTACGAATATGTCGTTAGATCAGATTACCATTGTGTCATACCAGCAGTTGGAAATCTGCTAAGTCTGCGCATCCTGTGTGAAGGACTATTAATATTGTGCAATTGTAAAGAGAAGTTGTCCACTAATTCTATTCGCACATTTCAAGATTTTGTATCCTTTTCACTCACCAATCCTCTCCAAGACAGTTATAAAATAGACAGGCTGTGTGTGAATGAATTAACAATCACTTGAGTGTGAATTAGGGAGGAACATATTTTTATGTAGTCACCTGTAACCGTTTATATTTTATCTACGTCTTAATTATTTGAAATCAATTTTATTCATTTTAGACACCTGTTTTATTTATTTTATTAATATTTTACCAGACTTCCCTTAAGGGAAGTCAGCTTTTGAGGTCGTACTCATCAAGGGCGGTAATATATATACATGTCTCTTACTACGCTAGCAGTCGCAATTATTGTTTCATCGTTACCAAACTCGATATTTAGTCGTTTTATGTAAAAAAAAAGATCAAGTTCGTTAATGGCTGAAATCGGACCAGTGGGAGGGGGGGGGGGGTTTAAAGGATTTTCTAAAATTCGAAATGTTTCCGTTACTATATGTCGGATCGAAAAATTGTATAGAATCAATCACATTGCAAATTACATTTACTATAAATATTGTTATATACATTTATTCTCTATCTTGAATATTAACCGAGATATTTGCATTTTTATGAAATCGAGGCGGATAACAATTGAGTGTTTCCCGTGAAAAGCTTGGTCGGCCGTTTTATTAACTGTTCAGCTCTCGTGACATTTCTCTATTGTAAAACTTTACGTGGGAAATCTGCTTAGTTTACGCAGCCCCTGCGTGATGGACTTTTGTAAAATGCACGGTATTCATTCATTTCATGTCGTAGCAGAGCGATAGTAGTCTCGTTCGAGAGGTGGGACAGTATAGCATTGTTCAGACACAGTTGAGCCGCCATCATGCGTTTGAACAGCGAGGAGGTGTGCGTTTGCCGTTGAGGCCTAGTGTACGAGCGGATGTTTAGTGATGGCAGTACAGCACGCCTATAGGAGTCGTCTCTAGTTTAGTCCCGTTGGCCTCTGTCCTGTACCGGAAATAAATTGTTACGTGGGAAACTACGTTCAGACAAACTGCAAATGCAACAAGACGAAGAACTGGAATCCCTCGGCCTAGATCTCCTGAGAACATTGAAGAAGTGAGAGATTCAATGTTGAGATCACCAGGGCGTTCTGCGAGCTAACAAAGTGTCTTCCCTTGAACCAAGTGTCTTTCCTATCGTTCTCTGAAGAAAATTTCTCATGGTGATTTTCTAGGTGACGCTTCACTCCAACAAGCCGCTGCAACGGCATACACTTGAAGAGCATCGATGGCGGTTTAGTGACAACACTTTCCACTGCGCCGCATCTCAATTAGGAGCGATTTCGAGTGGGTGGCTCGCTCTCCCGACTTGGCCCTTTGTAGTTATTTTTTTGTGGCGTTTCTGAAATCCCGTGTTTATTTGAACCATAAAAGGATCATACGAGATTTGCAGACCAACATCCAGGATGAAATCGCCATCATAACGCCTGCTATACTGGCACGAATCGTGGCAAACGCCAGAAATCGGTTTACTAGGAAATCGGCGCTTGGAAAATGGGGGACGTCATCTTTCTGATTCGATCTTCAAAACTAACTAAAACCAAACTATATGAAGGTGCCTATATTATAAAAAAGAAATAAATATTTTTTTCTGTAATCGTTGAATAATGGTAACATTACTAAACTGAAATGAGTGAAGAAAGTGAAACATTTTGCAATAGAGTGAAGAAAGTGAATTGCCTTCTTAATTAGTAATAAGTATAAATTAAAAAATAATTTGAAGTTGGAAATTAAATGCTTTTAAATGTTTCTTAACATTGTAAGAATTTATTTTAACAAAATAAATTGGAATGTAAATGAATTATTGGTGGAAATAATCAATATATTTTAAAATTTAAATATAATAATAATTACCTTCCTTGTTTATAACCTGCACTCGTTATTGTTACTACTTCACAATCATCACTAGTTGTTTTATAACTATGCTTATAACCTTTCACAACCATGCTTATAACCTACCAACAACATACCATAATCTTCACAACATCCTAATTTTGTTCATATTCTGGTTAGATCTGATCATGTATTACACGATTACAGAAAAAAATTTAATATTACACTCGTGACGAAAGTAGAATTTACAACTCTCGTGAAATTACCAGACTCGCTTCGCTCGTGTGGGTAAACGTTTCACTCGAGTTGTAAAATGATCTACTTTCGCCACTTGTATAATAAATAACTATTCTGTTTATTATGGTAGATAAATCCAAATTCCTTATTTGAAAACTTTCAAGTTCTTGTTCTGAAAATGTTTATTTGATCTATGCCATACTCAATATTTAACCTTTTCAATCAACACTAAAGATCATATTTGTTATTTGATGAATTCGGACATGCAAGAATTATTGGAGGTTTAGAGGAGGGAGGTGATTCGAAAATTCAAATTATTTTCATTTTCATTCAGATTGTACTATGTTATAAAGCCAATCTTGTTAAACTATTGATTCTCTAAAATTGTTGTACTATGCATTTTCTATGTAACTCAAGTTATTGAATTATTTATACATTGTTGAGTTCAGCCTTCAGTAACCTTCCCACTCCCTACTGATCATCTGTTTTTTTTTTCATATAAATATGGAATATGCAGTGATACGAGATCACAAGTGTTATATACCAGTCGTGGAACTAAGCAGATTTAGTTAACGTAACCCCTGTGTGCAGAATTTCGATAATTATTTCATCCTGAATAAAACCCTTTTTTAGGATTCTAGCACTGTTGGAACAATAACAATAATGGATGGCTATACGTCACGAGAAGGAGCCATAGCTCCTCATGCCATCTCAGACTATTTAGCCAGCTTAGTATAAACAACAAGTTGTGACATTTGGCAGTCAGCCACGGTGCCCTGCCATCCTTGTGAATTCTTGAAAGCAAGAAAGTAAACATATAAGATATCCGTTTAGGATTTGCTACGAATACCAATAAAACTATTTCAAAATTAAATTTTCATTAATATTGGCTCAGTACATTTTATAAATCAGATTTTCCCTTTCACGAATACAAGGTTTATTCCCTGACAATTTGTTGTAATGCAACTCTAAATATTTAATGTTTAGGAAACGTTTCATGACATATCAGCTTATTTTTAATATGAGATAAGTAATTGTGGGGTTTACTGAAGACTAAATACTACAAAATGTATGATTTCCGTATATATATATATATATATATATATATATATATATATATATATATTGTTACGTTTTATAACCAAAACCAGTAATAAACGTTTTTAATAAGAGTTCTTTTCGATTGCAAAATTAAAAACTCACAAGTTTCACAGTTTTTATCACTGAACAATTTATTTAACAATGCACAATACACTTGGTTAATTGTTCTTAATTTCTACTCACAGTATGCACTGATAGCGTCACTGTTCTTCAATGAGTCCAATAATTCACTCACGGTCACTGAAATTCACAAAAAGACCCCACTGCACTGTCTTAATCACGGCACTAAACTGTTGCTTACAGTCACGGCACAACACTGTTCTTCACATAAAAACACTCTACCGCACTGCACTAAGGCGCACTGTAGCACTGATGTGAACATCAGGACAGGTGAGAATAAAACTGACTCGCTCGCGGCTGGCCGGTTCTTTATATAGGTCGTCGGCATACAACAAAGGGGACTTGAACTCTGGACCCTTCGACGCTGGGCTGGGCGGGTCTAGTAGGGGCTGGACCCTCTGTCGGCTTCTTTGATCTATCTCGCACTTCCAGAATACGCGACTCTCTTTCTCTGAAGGATTATTCATGTATTTAATTTTCGCAACAATATATATATATATATATATATATATATATATATATATATATATATATATATATATATATATATATAAACATTTATAGGACATTAAATTTGAAATAAGATTGGTCATATATTTATTTCCAGAGATATTTTGAATTTCTCCCTTCTAAACAACCTCCAATTTTTCCGATTACAACCATGAACGAAATATATATATATATATATGTCTAAAGATCTCATATTCGTCATCTCCTGTGTAGAATCCGTGGACATTTGAAGAAATGTTTCAAAGACCGCGTCGTAAGTACAACCTCAATAGATTATTTTCCTTAGGGATAATCTGCTAAATTAAGAATGTTTTCCAATATGAATTATTTAAACATTTATACAAAAAAGTAATAATAAAAAAGTATATTTCATAATAGTTAAGAACTGTTAAATGCTTCTTATCCCAATTTTAATTAATTATTTATAGCACGAGTTGCCAAAGTAACTACTTTCCTTAATATTTATTAATTGGTTCTATTCTGAAGGATTTTTGTTCTTATACTTTCCTTTGAATTCCTTGTATTTGTTCTAACCCAGTCCTAATTAGAACATAATTATTAATATCCAAAAAAAAAAATAAAGCAGGGGCTGCGTAAACTAAGCAGATTTCCCACGTGACGCTTTACAATAGAGAAATCTGCCTAATAATAACATCTGCAGTATATTAGTAAGGACGGTAGTAGTTACGGAAATGGCCGCCCTAGCTCTCGGCGGAAAGTCCCGAACATCGCCGATTCCGGCCGACCACACACACAATACAAATGCAAATATCTCGGTTAATATTCAAGATACAGAATAAATGTATAGAACAATATTTATAATAAATTTAATTTGCAATAAGATTGATTCTTTACAGGTTTTCGATCCTATGCATAATAACGGAGATATTTCGAATTTTCAAAAATCCCCCCTCTAAACCCCCCCCTCTCACTCGTCCGATTTCAGCCATTAACGAACTTGATCTATCTTTTTAAAGAAAACAAATAAATTTCGAGTTTCGTAACGATTAAACCAAAATTGCGACCGCTAGAGCGTTAACAGACAAATATATATATATATATATATATATATATATATATATATATATATATATATATATATATATATATATATAGTTTAGAGCGGTCCTCATTTTCGTCATCTCCTGTGTAGGATCGATGGACATTTGAAGAAATGTTTCGAAAATCGCGTCAGGAGTACGACCTCAATAGTTGATTTCCCTTAAGGGAAATCTGCTAAAAGGACACTTTAAATGCAATATCATATTAAATTAGAATAAAGTAACACATAAGTGCCTTACGTGTCACTTTATAAAGAATCTATTATTCTAAAAGTAAAAAAAGAAAAAAAGATACAAACACATTCACAGCACGTTTCCACTCGACTCATTAGGTTTCATAGTTTACCAGGATAATTCTCATTATTACAAGCTTGTGATCTGAATGGATATTAGATAGCTTCGTCCTTCTAAAGACGTCATCACTTATGTATTTTTCACGGTCAATATTCTACTAATTTTAAAAGGTTTAAGTATAGGGAAGAGATGTTTTTAAATTAAATGGAGCATCATGGAGGACATTTGACAGAAAATTCAGGGAACAATATCTCTGTTATTATACGGCGTATTGACAAATTGTATAGAATCTTACTGCAATTTAAATGTACTATAAATATTGTTATATACATTTATCGTTTATTATGAATATCAACCGTGCATTTTTCAGTTTTCAGACTTCAGCAAACCCACAATTTTACTCATATTTCATAAACAACACCGCCGCGATGTTGGCTGATCTGTTTGTTTACAATTCAGACGTTTTCCGCTGTAGATGTTATTAACTGGTAAATCGACTGAAAGATTTCTTCTTACCGTTTGTATTTTTTCGCTGAAACATTTCTTGTTTCCGTTTCTATTTATTCACGGTGGCGTAGGAAATCTGCTTAGTTTAAGCAGCCCCTGCGTGACGGACTTTTTTAACCCTCGGTCGGGCGCGTCAAGAATATTCCGCCATCGGGCGCGTGTATCTCAGAGATACAACCTCAACCGTTTTTACGGAAATACAGTTTTTTAATATATATTTTGCACTAAAATGTTCAGCGTGTGATTAGAAACCATAACAGAGGAAGTATTTGTTTTGAAAGAAGTTAAATAATGTTAAAATTGATAAGTATTATAATATAAAGAAACGGTGGACGATAATTTTTAAAATATAATTAAAAACACAAATATCAAAAGGAATTGTTTAAATGCACATGCCTTTATTATACATATTTCATTTCAGTTTATGAACAATATAAAAATATATCTTAATATAACTTCAATCAAAAATAAGTAGCACGAAATCACTTTTAGATAAGATTTAATGAAAAACATCAACAAATTTTAAAAATACCAGTTTAATTGTATTTCTTTTGCAGAGCTGCATTTCAATTAGGACAAAGCACGGAACTATGTTGTTAACAAATTTTGTTTTTGCAAATCTCACAAAAGTAATTAGTACACCTACATTTATTTTCAGCTTTGCTTGGTTCACATCATTTTCTTTGTTCGTTGTAGTGGAGGGACTTTTTTTATGGTGTTCTGTACTTGAGTTCAATGTATGGTCCAATGAGCTAGTGTACTCTTATGAGTCTCTGTAGTCTTCAAGTTTCGTCCTTAGTTCGGTTGGCAAACGACTACTATTCTCACTGCTTCGTGCAATATATCCTTGTACAAGTTCTTTTGAAAGCTCATATTTGAGCAAAATAATAGAATAATAGGTTTATATGATTCCATTTAATAAAGAGAAACTTAATTGATGTACATATTTATGAAATACAGATTCAAAAAAACTTACGACATCGGGCGCGTGGTATCTAGGAGATACAATATGACAGGTGAAACACACGACTCCGTTAAACACAGTGACTCAACATACCTTGAGGGGGAGTTCTCTAAAACACATAACTCGAAGCACTACAACACCACTCTATGCTAGGAGGTGTGGCAAATATTTTTCTAGAAATGTGTATCTGAGAGATACACGCGCCCGACGGAGGGTTAATATAAGCTATAATATTTTATAATGTGTTTTACTTTACGTAAATAGCATTCTTCTTGTTATTTTTCGTTGAATCAAGGCAGTTTGTTAAAATCCGGCTAATGATCTGCCTTAACGAAGGAGGGACATACGTCGTAATCAAATGAAAAATTAATAAATTAATTAGCTCTTTTAACGATTATTGTTCCCTGAATTTTCTGTCAAATGTCCTCCATGATGCTGCATATAACTTAAAAATATGTCTTTACTATACTTAAACCTTTTAAAATGTGTAGAATATTGACCGTGAAAAATACATAAGTGATGACGTTTTCTGAAGGACGACGCTATCTAATTTCCATTCAGATCACAAGCTTGTAATAATGAGAATTATCCTGGTAAACCACCAACCGTTGAATAACACCAATGTTATTGCAAATGCATGTTGCCATGGATGTTTGTTTACCATCTTGATTATTAACTGAGATATTTGCATTTTATGGTTTTTGGACTTCTGTAAACCCCCACTCCTACTCATGACAAATTAATAAGAAGCAGTCATTTTATTAAGCGCATTATCTGAAGCCTAAATACCAATTATTTTTCTTATTGAACCTTACATACGCGACTCACGTGGAAAATCTCCTTAGTTAACCCAGCTCCTGCGTGACATCGAGGGATCGATAGTCAATTAAAGAATATTTAGGAACATAGTGCACTGAAAACAACCTCAATAGCTGATTTCCTTTAAATGACTGTGGCATAAAAGTGTATGATGTAATTGCTCGGATGGATATAATCACAGATATACATTTTATGAATAATAAAACTTTAAAACTTATGAAAGAGTCCACCTTCATTAATCAATAAATGATAAAGGTCAACTATTATAATTATTTTATAAAGCCCGATATGAAGATTCTTTATTAATAAAAATATTCATTATCTGGAGTTAGGCAAAGTTCGTTCTTGATTACATGACTTTTTTCAACATAAAAAAAAAAGTTATTAGCCTGTAAAACCAATTGAATATAATTGAGGAAAAATCTTTTTTCTCATCCTTGTAACATTTTCCTGCAACAAATCACGATATATTTCCTTTTTCTCAGAGATTGCCAATACTTTGAACCGATTTAAGTTGGCACATTAATTACTACCACAAGGAAATTGAATAAAGGTTACAAAAGAACAGTGTTGCCACCAAAAGAAAATAAATCTCCATAGTAATTATTTAATAATATTGGCATTCTTCTGTCTTTTAAAAATCCATTTAATTGGTAAATGTAGCTGAAGCAATTGCTTTTAAAATATTTGGGTGTTCAAACAATATCACGGTTTCCCAAGTTTAATTTATTTAAGAACTCCTGTCATAAATAAACTTTTTTCGTCCCGAAACGAACAACAGGGCTCAGGTAAGCCGCGTGAGTTGATACCGTGCTTATAATCTTACATTGAATAACTAGAGCGGGGAGTTGGATTATCGCTGGGCAATAGGAATTTATTTCGTGATTAACACATGAAAGTTAGTCGTTAGTCCCACCCTGGCTTGAACAGGGTGGTAATCTGTAGATTAGCCGTCCCACTTCTCCAGACTAGCCGCCTTGGAAGCAATAAATAATAATAACGTAAAAATAAACTTTTTAGCAGATTTCCCTTAGAGAAATCAACTTTTGAGGTCGCAACCGTGACGCGATTTTCGAAAAATCTCTTCAAATGCCTATCGATCCTACCCAGGAGATGCAAATGAGGTCCGTTCCAAATTATATATATATATATTTAATAGTTTTATGAAGAAAGAAAGGTCAAGTTTGTTAAAGGCTGAAATCGCATGAGTAGGAGGGGGGGGGGAGGGTTTAAAGGGAAGATTTTCGAAATTCGAAATATCTCCGTCTATACGTCGGATCGAAAACTTGTATATAACCAATCTTAATGCAATTTAAATGTACTATAAATATGTTTACATACATTTATGCACTATCTTGAATATTAACGGAATATTTGCATTTTTCAGTATTCAGCCTTAAGAAAAACCTCCACTTCTACTCTTGTTACATAAACAATACTCTGTTATATAATAAACCACATTATTTGAAGCTTAAATACCAAATACTGTTTTCAAGAGATCTTTATTACACCAAAATTTGATTGATTGTGATAAAAAATATTCTGATTCATTATAAATTACTTTACTAGATACAATTACCAGTTTTCAATAAAATTAATGTTAGATTCAGATATAGTTCAGTAATTGTTTTTCTTCACTTAATATTCACGGTGGTGTTCTGTTACCAGTATGTAGATTTATCTATTGTTAAACTTCACGAGGGAAATCTGCTTAGTTTACGCAGCCCCTGCGTGATGGACTTATAAAAACTAGGAACTCTGTAGGAAAGTTTAGTGATTGAATAAATTTTTGGAAAGGATAGTCATTTGTCAGTGAGTGGAGGTGTGTTTGCCACTAGAAACTCTAAATGTCATTGGTGCATTAGAAATGAAAAGTCCGTCACGCAGGGGTTGTGTTAACTAAGCAGATTTCCGACTTGCGTCCCGTATTTGCATTTATCTCAGGACGTAAAATTTCAATGAGAACAATGTTTGTTATTTAGGCTTCAAATAAAGTTCTTCATAATATGACAGCTTATAGTTGACTTGCCATGAGTTGGAGCCAGGGTTTTCTGAAGTCCGAAAACTAAAATAACGCCTATAGCATACATTTATAGTACGTTACATTTGCAGTAAGATTGGTTTATAGAATATTTCAACAATAACGAGGATATTATGAATTTTCGAAATTCCTCACCTCTAACCTCCCTCCCCTCCTAATACCAGTCCGATGGCAGCCGTTAAAGGACTTGATTTTTTTTTTTTTTTTACATAAAACACTTGTATATCAAGGTTCGTAACGATTAAACAAAAATTGCAAGCGCTATAGCGGTAAGTGACATATATATGAACAGTTTTGAACGGACCTCATTTTCATCAACTACTAGGTGGGATCAATGGACATTTGAAGAAAATTTTCGTAAGTGTGTACAACCTCAATAGCTGATTTCCTTAACCCTTAATTGGCCAGAAACTCAAAAAATGACTTGAAATGAAAAATTGTCTTAAAAATTCCTTTTTTGTGTACCTAAGAAATAGAATATATAAGGTTTTACATTACATTTTTTTTCTGAACAAAAATATTACATGGTGTCTTTAACTACACTTTGGCCAGTTACCCTAAAACCTTAGCGGTGTCTTTAAGTGCACTCTGGCCAATCACCGTAAATCAATGGGGGTGTCTGTAAGTTATGTTAAAAAAACTGACATAGTTTCTAAAAATGTAATTAAATAATTTATTATGTAATAAAAGAAACTTGTTGTAAATAAAAAATAAGTAAATTGTAAACAAAATATAAATCCGTCAAAAATATCATTAAACCTTCCATTCTCCATGAAATTCAAGAGAACAGGGCCTTTCACATGAGTTACAAAGTTTCACATAACATTTTCGGCATAAAACAATTGTTTGATTTTGGTGACACAGTCTGCACTTTCCTTTTGTAGTGAATACTTGCCAATGGTGCATCCCATCATTTCTTGCGACATTGGCTATGAGAGCTGCAGCAGTTCTTGGCTGCAATTGGTGGTCCTGGCTCCACTAGCCCTTTTAGCTCGCTGGTGCAGCAGAATATCCTCTGCAATGTGTATTCGAAATTGTTTTAAGGTGAATTTTTTATTGGGGTTGTTCTTTTTGTACATTGGCATGCGTTATTAACCATCAAATCCAATAACTAGCTGAAAATGTTCATGTAATGCTTTTGGGAGCGGTAACCTGTTCTATAATGTGCAACGAACATGTCACTAAGGTCAACACTTTGTTGTCTTACCATTTAATCATGCTGATACACTACGTTTATCAACGTATTCTTCATAACATCCTCTTGCCTCTTTCATCCTCAATATTGAAATGTTCCAATACTTCATTCATGTCAATTTAAAAATCATCGTGTTCATTTTCTCCTTCATTGTTGCTTTCTTCTTCATCAAAAGTGATACTAATTTTGGTAGCAAAGAGAAAATCTTTTCACCTCGACTTTTATACGTATCTGTTAATTAAAATGGTAAAAGTAAGAAATAATATAAAAATCATGCCCCTTGGGCAAATTTGTTGGTATTAGGCCAGGGTGAACTTAAGTACACCATCATTAAAATCCATGCTAAAGCTCTATTTCTCTCCAGAATCGAAAATGAAGCACATAGGAACATAAATACAATCCTTTAAAACTGAATAGCGTATATTGTATTGAATTAGAAACTTCGCTGGCAACTAGTGTGAAGTAGGGTGGTAAACAATGATGATTTTCTTCAGTATATTGTTAGTAATTAGCTCCAATAACAATAAATCAACTTTTGCCGCATATGCTCATACTTGGGAGGTTACAGGGGTGTGGACTGTGGCTCAAAAGGGGTAAGAATTGAAGCAGTTGCACTCTGAAAGGGTTAAATATGAACGGTGTCTTTAAAGACACCTTGGCCAGTTAAGGGTTAAGGGAAATCTGCTAACATTTAAATATTTGGTGGGAAATGGGAGAGGATGGTAGTCACAAGTGCTGTTGCTTGAAGCTAAGGCTATTAGAATTACGTCCAGGCATTCGTAATTAGGTCGATTTAAATCAATCTTGAAGATAAATGTGTTCAATATTTTTAACTAATTTCGTTTTCAAAGTTTGCTACTAATCCTTTAGAATGTATAGTGAAGTTGGGCTTGATGTTTGATCAATAGACCAAGACATGCATTGTGAATGACGTAGAATGATCCTACGTAAATTTCGATAATTGTTTATAGCAAGATTAAAGCCCTTTTAGGACATTATTATTAGATTGGGAAAGTTAACGTTTCTTACTCAGAAATATGATCTAATTCCAAAGGCTGCCTCCTACACATCTCTAGTTGATTAATCATTTCTTTTTGGAAACACTACCACCAACAAACTAAGATGCATCAGCATTTTAGGAGATGAATATGGATTATAAATTGAATTCGAAAGCTAAGTTTAGCACTTATTAACTCAAAGGTTCCAATTCCATTGGACTTGCGTAAATACGGCTGTATGCGTGTACTCATTTAAGAAATACACGCGACTAAGAACTTTGTCTACATATAATAACGATTTCCTCTTCGAAATATGAAAAGTCCAGCACGCAGAGATTACGTTAACTAAGCAGATTTCCCACTTGCGTCCCGTACTTGCATTTATTTCATGACGTACAAGTTCAATGAGAACAATATTTGTTAATTAGGCTTAAAATAATGTGCTTCATCATATAACAGCTTATTGTTGATATGACATGAGTAGAAGTAGGGGTTTACTGAAGGCCGACAACTAAAAAACGTGAATATCTCGGTTAATATTAAAGATAATGAAAACATATACATAACAACGTTTATAGATCTTATAATTTGCAATAAGATTGGCTTTATACAATTTTTCGATACGACATACACTAACACAGATATTTCGAAATTTCGAAAATTCTCCCAACTCATACCCCCCCCCCCGCCCTCTGGTCTGATGTCAGCTATTAACGAACTTGATCTTCATTTTTACATAAAAGGTTTAAATATGGAGTTTAGTAACGATTAAGAAAAAATTGCGACTGCTAGAACGTTAACAGAAAAAAATGTATATATATATATATATATATATATATATATCTATATATATATATATATATATATATATATACTAGCGGACCTGACAGACGTTGTCTTGCATGATATTTCAAGTGATTAGGATATTAAATTTAATAATATTATGTTTAAAACAAAAGCTACTTTACTATATCTCGTTTATACTTTGTTATATGAAAAAAATGAATATAACAAAAGTTACTCTAAATAACAAAATAAAACACTTTTACCCTGTGCATATTTGCCGAGAAATCCAATAGGGAACGAAATATCGATATTTTTAATTTTTAGCCTTCCTTACAACCCCCACTCCTGCTCCATCTGCCGGGTTGATTTACGAATCTAAACCATCCAGGGCGTTACCCAAACCAATACCAAAAAATTCATTAAAATCAGTCCAGCCGTTTAGGAGGAGTTCAATGACATACACACATACAGAAGAATGTTTTATATATATATATATATATATATATATATATTTATATATATAAAATAAAGATATATAATAATATAATATAACATATTGCGTTAAAAAAATGCATTAAACAGTAAATGTAGTGCATCAATTACTTTACGAGGCTTGTTTTATTACATTCTCGATACGACTAATAGAAACTAAGAAGTTTTCAATGTTTAAATTCCACTCTTTTTAGAAACGGTTAAATGTCGATTATGGTATGAATGAAATAGTTATTTATTATACAAGTGACGAAAGTAGATCATTTTACAACTCGAGTGAAACGTTTACCCACACGAGCGAAGCGAGTGAGGTAATTTCACGAGAGTTGTAAATTCTACTTTCGTCACGAGTGTAATATTAATTTTTTTCTGTAATCGTGTAATACATGATCAGATCTAACCAGAATATGAACAAAATTAGGATGTTGTGAAGATTATGTATGTTGTTGGTAGGTTATAAGTATGGTTGTGAAAGGTTATAAGCATAGTTATAAAACAACTAGTGATGATTGTGAAGTAGTGCAGTTATAAACAAGTGCAGGTTATAAACAAGGAAGGTAATTATTATTATATTTAAATTTTAAAATATATTGATTATTTCCACCAATAATTCATTCACATTTCAATTTATTTTGTTAAAATAAATTCTTACAATGTTAAGAAACATTTAAAAGCATTTAATTTCCAACTTCAAATTATTTTATAATTTATACTCTATTGCAAAATGTTTCACTTTCTTCACTCATTTCAGTTTAGTAATTTTACCATTATTCAACGATTACAGAAAATAAACATTTTTGAAACAAGAAAGTAATGTATTAATTACATATTAATTAATTAATCGTCATCACAACAAATCTGAATGTATGTCGCATAATAAAGGTCTCTTGAAGATGGCATTGGTATTTAAGCTTAGATTAAAGTGGATAATTACAAAAAATTACAATGGCTTATTACAAATTTGACATGAGGGCTTACTGAAGGCTGAATATTATGAAATGCGAATATTCCGTTAATATTAAAGATAGTTAGTAAATGAATATGACAATATTTATAGTATATTTTATTTGGAATAAGATTGGTTCCATAAGCCTTTTCTATCCGACCTATAATAATGGAGATATCAGGAATTTTCAAAATTCACCTCTCTAAAGAGCCCTCCCCACTTCGATTTCGGCCATTAACAAACTTGATCTTTAATTTTGCATGAATCGCTTATATATTCAGATTGGTAACAGCTAGAGCGTAACAGTACATACAAGTATATATATAAGTTATGGAACCTCATTTTCGTCATATTATACTTGGTGTGGACTTTAAAGTAAAATCTTTGAAAATCTCGTCATGAGTACAACCTCAATAGTTCCATTTTTGAGGTGCTGGACGGTGAAGGAATTATTAATATATATAATATTTTATTATTAATATCTCTTCTTACCTGAGATCTCAACAGTTGTTTTCCCTAGTGGGAAATCTGCTACGAATAATTGGATTTATTTGAGCAGTGAATAGTCTCTTTGTTTTCATCAAAGTAGGGCTCTATAATTGTTTAAGTGTAAAGCACTCAATATTTCGAATATGTCATCATTTTATAATGATTTCATTGTTATAGAAAGAACTTATATTCCGGAAATAATATCAAAAAGTAAGTTGCGATCGACATTTAATTCTAACCACTATTTGGTTTTCATAGTTTCTGATAAAATTAGTGTAACAAAAGATAATGAAGAATTTATGTTTTGGCTTTTTAATGTATCCCCACTCCTGAGCCATTAACAGTAAATTAAAATCGTTCTTCATGAAAATTAAAAGAAGATTTCATCTTTTTATTCATAAGCGAAAAAAATTTGAAGAGGATCCGAGAATTCCCAGAGTTTAGAAAAGCCTGGCCGATGATCTGAAATCGGCTAAAAATTTATGAAACAGTAAAGTCCACGCTGTCGGAATAAAGAGCCAGCAACTGCCATGAGACAATTATTAAAGAAGAAGGCAATTTTACAAGTACGATATTAAAAGAAAAGATGCCCAGAAAAATGACATCGTGTACACCTGTAATTTCAAAAAAACTGAAGATCTTAATCCTTTGGAAGCGGAAGAAGGACTAAGCGATATTGAACCTGAAAAAAAAACATTGGCTAGGACTTTTGTTTATGATGACTTTCTAGCTTCAGAAAGCTGACCTTATTTATGAGTTGAATTGCCCCAAGGAAGCAAGCAGAATGACTACCGAAACGGTAGAAGGCTCCAAAGTCGTTCCTAGGATGCTCAATAATGAATTCATTATGAGTTTCTTCTCATCGAAATGGGCCGAATTAATCCAGATCACTGAATAATGAGGGTTTAGTCGATGAGAAGGGATAGACTCAGTGACAACTTGGGGGGGGGGATAAAAAGGAATTGAAATTTCAATATGAAAGGAGCCGATTCCCGTTCCCGGATGTCTCCATCTTCTCGCCGATAATAGGGAAATCACCTCGGCAAATGAGACCATTAAACAGATTGGCTTCGGAGGAATCAATTCACCCCTTTCCACCGTCACTGATTGGTCAAGGAACGGAAGGGCGAGGCACGAACCAGTTATAGCAAAGTGGGGGAGGGGAGAGAAAAAAAATAAAAAGGGAGATAGAAATAAAATGAGGAGATATTAATCAATGCCAGAAAGAATTAGGGAGAGGAATTATAAAGGGCTGTCATACAAATAGCCCTGCGATCCGTCTCTGGCGAAATAGGGGAGGATTTGCTGACGTCAGAAGGCGTGACGTTATCACTTGTCAAGTAATCGACTCTTAGGCTGATTTAAATATGTGTGGGCGGAATCTCGTTAATTACTTGTTTCCAATTACTATTTCAGACTATTCTAATCTCCCTCATTCCTATTAGGGAACATTTAATTAATTAATTCAGAAAAGCAATTAACATCTTCGCCCCAAATCAGTAGGGATGGAAACGTTTAAGCATTGTGTACTTTACTTCAGCCTTAGTCAGACTATTGACATAACTGTACTTCTTATGTACGACTCAAGAAAACCTCCGTCACGCGGAGGCAGCATAAAATAAGCCGACCCACTACTTAAGTCATCTCACCGTATATTTCTAAATCCTAATTCCATAAATTTTAGTGGGGGCGGGTGTTTATTTCTAGGCTGAAAACAAGAAAATACTAAAAGGTCCGCACCATAGGGGTTGCGTAAACTAAGCGGATTTCCCTCATGAAGTTTAGTAATAGATGAATCTACCTACTGGTTACACAACACCACCGTCAATAATAAGTAAATAGGGGAGCGTCTGAAACGTAAACAAACAGGTCTGTCAGCTTCTCACCGGAAAGAAAAACAGTTACTGAAATATATCAGAATATAGCATATTAACTTTATTGAAAACTATTCACTATATCTAGTATTGTAATTTATAATGAATCAGAGTAATTTTTTATCCCGATCAAACAAAATTTAGTAGTCCAAGAAATTAAGATTAAGGGGGGAGTCACCAGAACATATTTGCATGTATCTCGTTTAATAAAGGTCTCTTGAAAATAATATTTAGTATTTAAGCTTCGAATAATGTGTTTTATTATATAACAGAGTACTGTTTAAATAACATGATCAAAAGTAGAGGTTTGCTGAAGGCTGCAAAAATGCAAATATCTCGGTTAGTATTCAAAGTAGAGAATAAATGTATAAAACAATATTTATAGTACATTTAATGCGCAATAATGTTGGTTCTATGCAATTTTTCGATCCGAAGTATAGTAACGGAGATATTTCGAAATTCCGAAAAATTCCCCTCCCTCTGATCCGATTTCAGCCATTAACGAACTTGATCTACCTTTTTACATAAAACGATAAAATATCGAGTTTAGTAACGATCAAACAAAAATTGCGACCACCAGAGAAATTATATATAGTTATTATAGAAATTATATTATAAACATATATATATATATATATATATATATATATATATATATATATATATATATAAATTTTATACTGACCTCATTTTCGTCAACTCCTGGTCAAGGTAGGATCGATGGACATTTGAAGAAAATGTTCGAAAATCGCGTTATGAGTACGACCTCAATAGCTGATTTCCCTTACGGGAAATATACTAAAATTCGCCCAATAAAGCGGGGTAACAGATTGGGGATCAGGTTACCAGCGTGAGTAAAAGAGCTCGCCAAAATCTGACATAGTAAACCTGGAATGGCGAGTTGGATTCCCACCTGAGCAAAAGGAATTTATTTACTGCCGGACTCATTAAATTAAATCCTTAATGCCACCCTGGCTAGAAAAGTCCGTCACGCAGGGGCTGCGTAAGCTAAGCAGATTTCCCACGTATGCCACATATATAAATTTATCTCAAAAATTAAATCTTCAATGAGCAACACACTTGGTGTTTATGCTTTAAATAATGTGCTTCATAACATAATAGAATATTGAAAATATGAGATGAGTAGGAGTAGGGCTTTACTGACGACCGAAAACTAAAAAATGCAAATATCTCAGTAAATAATCAAGATAGTGAAAAAATGTACATAACAACATTTATAGGACATTACATTTGAAATAAGATTGGTTTTATACAATTTTTTGATCCGACGCATAATAATAGAGATATTAAGAATTTTCGAAATTCTCTCCATCTAACCCCCCCTCCCACTGGTTCGATTTCAGTCGTTAACGAACTTGATCTTTCTTTTTGTAAAAACGATTATATATCAAGTTTGGTAACGATAAGACAAAAATTGCAACAGACAAATATATAGATAGATAGATAGATAGATATATAAATACAGTTTTGAACGGACCTCATTTTCGTCATCTCCTGGGTAGGATCGATGGACATTTGAAGAAAAGTTTCGAAAATTCCGTCATGAGTACAACCTCAATAGCTGATTTCCCTTAAGGGAAATCTGCTAAAAGGGTGGATACCTGTATATAGGCCCTAATTAGCGAAAGTTGCAAAAAGCGGACGAAATATTAATTAGTAAATAAATATTAAAAATATTTTTTTGTGAAAATAAGATGCGAAATGTATAAAACAAAAATTTTAGAGCAACAATATTTTATTAAGATTAGCCCTATAACATTTTGTTATTAGCCTCATTATATCAGAGATATTTTGAATATTTTGATCCATCGACACTAACACACTTCCTATTCCAATTTATATTTGAGACACTAATTAATATGATCTATAGTGTTAAATGAAAAAAGTAAATACGTCTGTCACGCAGGGGCTGCGTAAACTAAGCAGATTTCCCACGTGAAGTTATACAGTAGATAAATCTGCCCAATAACAACTGTTGTAGTAAGGTATCTCTAAACCTATTCAAGAGGGACGAGTAGTTATGGAAACGGCCACCAGAGCTCTCGGCGGAACGCCCCGAACATAGCCGACCCCTACCGATCATACACAGAATGCAAATGCAAATATCTCGGTTAATATTCAAGATAGAAAATAAATGTATAGAACAACATTTATAGTAAATTTAATTTGCAATTTGATCGGTCAATACGATTTTTCGATCCGACGCATAATAACGGAGATATTTCGAATTTTCAAAAATCCCCCCTGTAAACCCCCCTTCCTACTGGTCCGATTTTAGCCATTAACGAACTTGATCTTTCTTTTTACATAAAACGATTAAATTTCGAGTTTGGTAACGATCAAACAAAAATTGCGACCGCTAGAGCGTTAACAGACAAATATATATATATATATAATTTTGAACGGACCTCATTTTCGTCATCTCCTGGGTATGATCGATGGACATTTGAAGACATTTTTCGAAAATCGCGTCATGAGTACGACCTCAATAGCTGATTTCCCTTGAGGGAAATCTGCTAAAAGTAAATACGTCTGTCACGCAGGAGCTGCGTAAACTAAACAGATTTTTCACCTGCTAGTAAGGAACACTTGTAATCTCATGTGTCCATGTATTATATATTTCTATGTAAAGAGGGGGGGGGGGGTGTTCCCAAAACTGAAAACAAGAACGTACTAATAACTCTTGAAATACTTGAGTAAAGAAAATGTGTGAATAGTTTTACAAGATTGGTTCTACAGAATTTTATGATACGACTCATTATAACGGAGATATTTTAAATTTTCGAATCCCCCGTGTTTAGATTTCGTCATTACGCAACGCCAATGTAAGATATTGAGAATCACAATGATTACTGTACACCAACGACATTTATTCCGGCTCAGAAAATATTAGGTTATATATAACAATAGTTATTTTCATCACTAGTACGCAAAGTGTATCTTTTCTGTACGAGGTCGAGTTTCATGTACGAGGCGAAGCCGAGTTCGGGAATAAGACCGAGTACAGAAAAGATACACTTTGCGTACGTATGTTGAAAATGACTTTTCATTATACTGTACCTATTCTTAAAAGGAAATAAGGTAAATATTTTAATATTTTTATTCTTATAAAAAAAGTCCGTCACGCAGGGGCTGCGTAAACTAAGCAGATTTCCCACGTGAAGTTTTACAATAGAGAAATCTGCCTAATAACAACTGTAGTAGTAAGAAACCTCTAAACCTAAAAAACATTATTTAGGGTGTAATAACCCAGTAGTTTCTAGCCCAAAAAACAGTTAACCTAACCTCTAAACCTATTCACGAGGGACGATAGTTATGGAAACGGCCGCCAGAGCTCTCGTCGGAAACTCCGAACATAGCCTATTGGTGACACGCAGAATATAAATGCAAATATCTCGGTTAATATTCAAGATAGAGAATTAATGTATAGAACATTATTTATAGTAAATTTAATTTGCAATAAGATTGGTTCTATACGATCTTTTGATCCGACGTATAGTAACGGAGATATTTCGAATTTTCGAAAATCCTCCCTTCTAAACCCCCCCCTCCAACTGGTCCGATTTCAGCCGTTAACGAACTTGATCTTTCTTTTTACATAAAACGCTTAAATATGAAGTTTGGTAAGGATCAAACAAAAATTGCGACCGCTAGAGCGGTAACAGACAAATATATATATATATATATATATATATATATATATATATATATATATATATATATATAGATATATATATACAGTTTTGAACGGACCTCATTTTCGTCATCTACTAGGTAGGATCGATGGACATTTGATGAAAAATGTCGAAAATTCCGTCATGAGTACAACCTCAATAGCTGATTTCCCTTAAGGGAAATCTGCTAAAATCAGAAGATAAAGATATGAATTCTAAAATATGAAACATATGTTTATTAAATTGTAAAGGTTATTCAACAGATAAATAGAATAGGCAATAGCCTATAATTAAAAATTAATATTTTATTAATATTATATTAATATACTCACATAAGCAATACATATATACATATAATTTATAAATAAATACATTTTGATTTAATAAATACAGGTTAAGTAAGTATGCAATATACAATGAATGATAGTATAATGAGGAATATTCCAACAACAGCTGTTACTTTTCTGTACTAGTAAAGAAAAGTATCACTTTGCGTACTCAAACGATACACTGAAAACACATGTTATTTTAACAGTATAATGAAAAACATATGTGACAATGCCATGTGCAACACTCATAGGTTATATAACAAATCATATGATTTTAATATTGCATCCAACACCTTCTAAAGTAGACCTTCAAACCCCCGCTGTTCCAGGTCAGATTTCAACCATCAAAAATATTATCTTCAGTGTAGACTGAAACGGTTAAATATCGTGTACTGTGTAAACCAAATAAACATTTTCGAGTTAAGAACGAAATATTTTAATTGATAGCGTCTTCACACAACGAACTTGCATGTATCTCCAATAACAATGGTCTCCTGAAAATAATATTTGATATTTAAGCTTCGAATAATGTGGTTTATTATATAACAGAGTGTTGTTAAAGTGGCATGAGTAGAAGTGGGGGTTTATTGAAGGCTGAAAACTGCAAAATGCAAATAGATTGGTTACTGTTCAAGAGAGAGAATAAATGTAAATAACGATATTTATAGTAAATTTAATTTGAAATAAGACTGGTTGTAAACAATTGTTTGTTCCGACGTATAATAACGTAGAAATTTCGAACTTTCGAAATCTCCTTTATTAAGCTTACACTGGTCAGATTTCAGCCATTAACGAACTTAGTGCGTTAACAGACAAATATGTATATAGTTTGGAACGGACCTCATTTTCGTCAGTTCCTGGGTAGGATCGATGGACATTTGAGAAAAGTTTTCTAAATTCACGTCATGAGTACAACTTCAACAGCTGATTTCCCTTAAGGGTAATCTGCTAAAAAGGAAACAATACAAAAATATTGTTAATAATAAAATACTCCTACTCTGGCTTTCAATCAAACGAACAACTTGAGATTCGATTACATCTTCCCTTCCAACTTCGTGCCGAAGTTTGCCGGAGCTATTTATATCTTGCAATATCTTCTCAATCAATTTTTCTTCTTTGTCTTTACTGTGCGTAGATCCTTCCTACTTCGGACTACAGGCCCTTTCCCAAAACATGATTCAATCAGAGAACTTCTTTAATTCGCTCTATATCCTTCGATAACTTTTCAATTTTCGCCCTAACGCGCTTCTGATTAGAGAGCCGATAGTGAAAAAGGAAAACACTTATAGAGAAGGGCCGAAGTCACGGCTAATTAGTGCTTGAAGTGGGTTTGATCTGGGTGGTTGTGTGGGAGGGCATTGGGGAGTCGAGCCCCGAGAATTAATGAGCTTTTCGATTATATAAGGCTGATAACGGACTGAACTATAAATCCTGCCAGTAGAGCTCCTGATAACCGAATGTACCTGATAATAACCTCCTTGTACTGGTTACAGCCACTGTTTAATATCTATCTTCCCTTCTGATTGGAGTATTCGCAGATTTACTTTAAGGGAAATCTGTTTAAAATCATGTTTTATATATATGCACTGATAGCTTCACTTCTTATTGCACAGTACAATAACTCTAGATCACTGAAGTTCACAAAACACGGCACTGCACTGATCTTCACAAAGAACATGGCACTGCACTGCTCAATATATAAATGAGTCACTACACTGTTCTTTACATAAAAACGGTACTACACTGTTCTTCACATATAACAATTTACCGCACTGCAACTAAAATTCACTGTTTACTAAAGCTGCACTGAACGCACTGATCTCCACTTGAAGAGAGCTGAGAACAAACTAACTCTCGGGGCGAGCTGGGCCCCTTTTATAGTGGGGTGGAGTTTATCAAACGGCCGAGATTGGGCTAGACAGTGCAGTCGAGACACTTCAGGCGTCAATGGTCCTTCCATCGCTCGGCTCCTTTCATCTACTTCATACTTCTAAGTTGTGTGACTAAACTCTGTTTAATTTTTCATGTACGTAGTTTTCGTAATACTATTTTCTTAGTGATGAATAGTGTTTTGCTTAAACTACATAACGGTAAGTAAGTGCATGAGGGAGCAAATATATTATTCAAATTATGTCAATCACCATTGCTGTGGGGCACAAACAAAAATTAAAATAAACTACATAAATGAAAAATTGTATAAATTTAATATTTATTTGAGAAGTAGGAAGTAGATGAATGGAACCGCCCGAAGGTAGGACCTTTGGTGCCAAAGAATGTTCTCGGCGATACCCGTCTGGGACCCAGGCTTGTATGGCCAGTTCTCTTTTGATCACGCCGTCTATAAAAGCTGTATAGCTCGGCAACCAGTTTTGTTTGTTCTCAGTTCTCTTTGAGTGAATAGCAGTGCGCTCAGTGCAGCGTATAGTGTCGTGTTTATGAATTGAACAGTGCAGTACCGTTTTATTTGTGAAGACCAGTGCAGTGCCGTGTTTTGTGAACTTCAGTGATCGTGAGTTATTGG
This sequence comes from Riptortus pedestris, assembly GCA_019009955.1. Taxonomy (NCBI): domain Eukaryota; kingdom Metazoa; phylum Arthropoda; class Insecta; order Hemiptera; family Alydidae; genus Riptortus; species Riptortus pedestris. Next base: position 12,555,668 of record CM032228.1, read on the forward strand.
TACTGTGCAATACGAATTGAAGTTATCAGTGCATACTATGAGTAATAGTTAAGAATAATTTACTAAGTGTGTCGTGCAGAGTCAAATAATTTGTGCAATGACAACAACTCTAAAATTCTATGTTTAATTTTGCAATCCAAAAGAACTCTAATGAGCAACGTTTATTATTTTTGTAATAGACGTAACAATATTAACTGTGATATTTGAAGTTTTTAGTTTTCATCCTTAAGTGAGCCACCACTCCTACTCATGCCTTATTAACAATAGATTGTTATATCATGAACCACTCTATACGAAGCTCATATACCAAATATTGTTTTCAAAAGAACTTCATTTTGCGAGATAATTCGGAGATCCACAATTCAAAATATCTATGTTATTATGAGTAAAACTTTTTATAGAACCAATCTTGTTTAACTATTGTTGCTCTACAATTGCTGTTCTATGCTTTTTTGATAACATAAAAACTAATCTAGCTATTCATACTTCTTTGTTTTCAGTCCGCAGTATACACTTCCTCGCACACCCCGACATCCCTTCTACTCTTTATTTTTTTAAATAGAAATAGGAAAATGTGTTTAATTGAGGTCACAAGTCTACTAGAACCAGAACGTGGGAAATATGTTTAGTTTACGTCGTCCTTTCGTGACGTACTTTTTGGAAGTGTGATTGCAATACAGACAATATATACTTTTTTTTTTTTTCATTTAAAAATAAATGAAATTTTTCGTACCACCTCCCCCGCCCGATGTACTAGTCCGTTTCTGTACTCATCTTTTTAACAAGTTCTTGTAATAGTGACTTCCAAAATTTATGCAATAGGCAAAGATGAGAAAAGATTAGCAGTTAAGTTTTGCATTCTTAGCAGATAGGAAACTGAGCAACAATTAATTTATTTTTCATCACTCGGATTGGAAAGTAGATACTTTCGATACCAGCTGGGAGATAGGAAAGTAGGCCTTTACAGATCTCAAAATTTAGCGGGAGATTAAGTGACAAACATATGACTTTACACGCCTAGGGACGAAAGTAGTGACAAACATATGACTTTACACGCCTAGGGACGAAAGTAGTGACAAACATATGATAATTCAAATAAAGGGTTAGAACCGCCAATATAAAGGACTCAAGCACAACATGCACAGCACCAGCATAAGGAAGACACTGGAAACCAACATAATCGACGCAGAAAACGCCATCACCTATCTACCGCAACACAAACAGGAGAGGATAAGACACAGAATAGCAGACATCCTAGAAAACACCACCAACAAACAGCGAGGAACCACCACCTACTCAACCGAAAACAAAACGGCGAAAACACTAAAAACCAAATTACGGAACGACAAGCTCGTGGTAACTAAAGCTGACAAAGGCAACGCTACGGTAATCATGACCACACCAGATTACGTCGGCAAAACCCTCCAGTTCATCAAGGACACCAACTGCACTCGGCAAAGGACAGACCCAACAGATGCCTACCAGAGACAAGTACGTGACGCACTCAAACGCTGCACCAACATTATAGGCAACAATCACTACAGATACTTGAACATGAATCCAGGACCACCTATACTGAGAGCTCAACCCAAGATACACAAACCCAACGCACCCATGAGACCAGTAGTCAACTACAGACCAGCGCCTGCATATAAACTCGCAAAACAAATCACATCTATACTAAGAGACACAGTGCATCTACCGAACACGTACACAATCAAGAACACCACAGAACTTGTGAACAAACTCGCAGGTGTACGGATCTCAGAACGAACAAGACTAGTGTCGTTCGACATCAAAGACCTATACCCATCTATACCAGTGCAAGAAACCATCGACATTCTCACTACAGGACTCAGCGACTTATACGATGATGACTACATCAGGGAAATCGCTGACCTGACGAAGACAGTGCTGAAACAGAATTACTTCCGCTTCAACAACGAGATATATATACCCGCAGACGGACTCGGAATGGGAAATCCCACTTCTTCTATACTTACGGAAATATTTATTCAACACATCGAAGATACGCACATAGAAAAACTCATGGATAAACATCAAAGTACAAGATATTTCAGATTCGTAGATGACACCTTTTGCATTGTGGAAACAGATGACATCAACGGGATTTTGAAAGACCTCAATAAACTCCACCCCAACATACACTACACCATGGAGCCTGAAAACGAAGGAACACTAAACTTCCTTGACCTCATGATTACCAGGAAAACTGACAGATTGGAGTACGGCATATATAGAAAACCTACATCCACGGATACAACAATACACGCCACTTCAAACCATCCAACTCAACACAAATTAGCTGCATTTCGCCACATGCTACACAGACTACATACCCTTCCGCTCTCAAAGGAAAACTACGACAAGGAGTTGAATACAATTCACGAAATAGCCTACAATAACGGCTACACACGACACACGATCGATAAGTTACTCAAGAAAATAACTAGTAACGCCAAGCAAGACGCGAGCACTTCGGCTGAACCAATCACCAAACGCCACGCAATCACATACACGGGTCCTGATACATATAAAATCACAAACGCACTTCGGAAAGAAGGACTTCACACTACGTTCAGAACCAACAACAACCTACGGCAGAAGCTCATAAATAACATCGAGAACAAGGACATCTTCAATATGAACGGAGTATATAAACTTACGTGCAGCTGTAACAACACATACATTGGACAAACTGGAAGGAGATTGAAAACGCGATACACTGAACATATCCGCTCGTTCAGACTTAACAAACGAGATTCCAATTTCGCCAACCACCTGAACGACCATTGCCACGACCCGACGAGTATAGCCGACAGCATGAAACTTCTACACCGACAAACGAAAGGCCGACGATTGGATATACTAGAGAATATGGAGATATACAAACAACGGACATTCAACGGAGACATCATCAATGAACAGCTCAACACTAGCTCGGACACGATCTTCAGACCACTACAACTTCTTAAAAGGAATAATAAACGGAAGACGCCAACAGACGGAATCACCCAGGATTACCAACAGGTAAAGCGACGACGCAGGTAGTTCCATATAGTACTTAATCATTTATTTATTCATTTTCTATGATACATAATTTGTATGTATAATAACAATGACACAAATATTACATTATACCCGTATCTACATATCATATGTATTACACCATACCACCCTACACATTAACACAAGAAATGTAAACACCCATACGGATGAGGACAATGACCTACTACACGATAACAATTTACCTGAACACTAGTCTAAACGCACCTCGTTTGACAGATCTGAATGGTAAGTAAACAGATCTAATAAACGTTAACAATCCACCACACATAACAATTTACCTGAACACTAACACACCCGTTGACAGATCTGAGTGGTAAGTAAACAGATCTCGATTCAAAACGTAAACAACCCACCACACGAAAACAACTTACCTGAACATCAACATCCCTCGTGTGACAGATCTTAATGGTAAGTAAACAGATCTGGACTAAACGTAAACAACTAATACGGTGAACAGAGCATAAAACCCACTGACTGACGGACTAGCAACTCAGTACACTATCAACAGGCTTGAAGATGATGCCATCGCATCGAAAGCGCTTGCCAACTGTACTCAACCATCAGCCAATGACGACGGTCTCCACCGAGAGGTATGACAATAACAAACATATGACTTTACACGCCTAGGGACGAAAGTAGTGACAAACATATGACTTTACACGCCTAGAGACGAAAGTAGTGACAAACATATGACTTTACACGCCTAGGGACGAAAGTAGTGACAAACATATGACTTTACACGCCTAGGGACGAAAGTAGTGACAAACATATGACTTTACACGCCTAGGGACGAAAGTAGTGACAAACATATGACTTTACACGCCTAGGGACGAAAGTAGTGACAAACATATGACTTTACACGCCTAGGGACGAAAGTAGTGACGAACATATGACTTTACACGCCTAGGGACGAAAGTAGTGACAAACATATGACTTTTACACGCCTAGGGACGAAAGTAGTGACAAACATATGACTTTACACGCCTAGGGACGAAAGTAGTGACAAACATATGACTTTACACGCCTAGGGACGAAAGTAGTGACAAACATATGACTTTACACGCCTAGGGACGAAAGTAGTGACAAACATATGACTTTACACGCCTAGGGACGAAAGTAGTGACAAACATATGACTTTACACGCCTAGGGACGAAAGTAGTGACAAACATATGACTTTACACGCCTAGGGACGAAAGTAGTGACAAACATATGACTTTACACGCCTAGGGACGAAAGTAGTGACAAACATATGACTTTACACGCCTAGGGACGAAAGTAGTGACAAACATATGACTTTACACGCCTAGGGACGAAAGTAGTGACAAACATATGACTTTACACGCCTAGGGACGAAAGTAGTGACAAACATATGACTTTACACGCCTAGGGACGAAAGTAGTGACAAACATATGACTTTACACGCCTAGGGACGAAAGTAGTGACAAACATATGACTTTACACGCCTAGGGACGAAAGTAGTGACAAACATATGACTTTACACGCCTAGGGACGAAAGTAGTGACAAACATATGACTTTACACGCCTAGGGACGAAAGTAGTGACAAACATATGACTTTACACGCCTAGGGACGAAAGTAGTGACAAACATATGACTTTACACGCCTAGGGACGAAAGTAGTGACAAACATATGACTTTACACGCCTAGTTACGAAAGTAGTGACAAACATATGACTTTACACGCCTAGGGACGAAAGTAGTGACAAACATATGACTTTACACGCCTAGGGACGAAAGTAGTGACAAACATATGACTTTACACGCCTAGGGACGAAAGTAGTGACAAACATATGACTTTACACGCCTAGGGACGAAAGTAGTGACAAACATATGACTTTACACGCCTAGGGACGAAAGTAGTGACAAACATATGACTTTACACGCCTAGGGACGAAAGTAGTGACAAACATATGACTTTACACGCCTAGGGACGAAAGTAGTGACAAACATATGACTTTACACGCCTAGGGACGAAAGTAGTGACAAACATATGACTTTACACGCCTAGGGACGAAAGTAGTGACAAACATATGACTTTACACGCCTAGGGACGAAAGTAGTGACAAACATATGACTTTACACGCCTAGGGACGAAAGTAGTGACAAACCAATGACTTTACACGCCTAGGGACGAAAGTAGTGACAAACATATGACTTTACACGCCTAGGGACGAAAGTAGTGACAAACATATGACTTTACACGCCTAGGGACGAAAGTAGTGACAAACATATGACTTTACACGCCTAGGGACGAAAGTAGTGACAAACATATGACTTTACACGCCTAAGGACGAAAGCAGTGACAAACATATGACTTTACACGCCTAGGGACGAAAGTAGTGACAAACATATGACTTTACACGCCTCAGCTTCGCCTCGCCAGTCAAACACGATCTCGCAACGTAAAGTGCCACTTTCGGCCCTAGTAACGTAATATACTATTTATTTCTCTTTGATTTCAGCAATATTAACCGATGTTCGTGTTCGTTTTGAGAACATTCTTAAACTTTCCAATGCGCGGAAAATGCAAGAGACAAGCGTTTTCTGAGCTCTTTGCCGTTTGAAAAGAACCAACTATCTCGGAGGGATAAATAGAAAATTATTCTGAGGCGAAATGTTTTTAGTCTGGTGAGAAAAGCCGGTAAAAGGGGAAAGAAAGATCACGTGGAAATGTTAAAGGCTTCTGGAAATGCGGCGACCAAGAGGTAAATAGGTGGGGGACCATTTCATTATGAAAAGCCCTGAATGGAAAGATGGTATCAATACAATAAATCCCAAATAGAGTTTTCATCGGCGTAAAAAGTTTTCAGGTTCCCTGATTCAGAAAATTACTTTTCCAGACAATAGAGGTCGTGTGCGTGCGAGGATCTCAATCCGCCGGTCTCTATTTCCCCCTCCCCTCTTCCTTTATTCCATATGACGGCCCCGCCTCTGGCAATCATAAGGTTAATCATTTTTTATTCTTTTCAAGGACATCCTTTCAAAACTGCGGTGCTGACGTTTTAGCGAATTCCCTTACTCCTGGCGCTATTTTCGACCTTTTTCCTCAAATGTCCGTCGATCCTGCCAAGGAATTGACAAAAAAGTCCGTCGGGGGCCGGGTAAACTAAGCAGATTTCCCACGGGAAGGTTTACAACAGATAAATCTACATACTGGTAACACCACCGTGAATGTTAAGGGAATAGAAAAAAACGGTAATAAGAAATAATACAGTCAATTTACAAGTTAACCAAATAAAAAAAATACAGGAATCAAATAAAAGGGTATGCAATATAGCCTGGAAATATAACAATAAAATACAAAAAAAAATTAAGTAGAATTAAAGATTCAAGAATAAAAATCTAAATATAACATATATGAAATTAGCTGTAACACTTGCAATGTAACTTATATTGGTGAATCCTCGCAGCTGCTGAATAAAAAATTAAAGCAGCACGTAAAAAGTATAGACAATAATGAAAATAAAACTGCTTTGACGGATCATGCTATCTCCAGGAAACATACCTTCAATTTCGAAAAAGTTTAAATAATTGATAAAGAAAGAAGTAATACCAAACGGAAATAAAAGAGAACATTCACATTATAAAAAATAGAAAAAGGGCAGTAAACAAAAATACAGAAATCAAATACCGCAATAATATATTCGAGTTCAAGATTGACTTGTAAAGAATCGATTTATAGTGAACTGACTTAACCTACCTCGGGAACCTCTTAGTATCAACTACCTCCTCTGCGAGGCCAGTCGCAACGAAATGTAAAAGGGAAACGAGCACTTCAGAAATGTAAGTAGCAATTTATAATTATATTTAATAAATATATCATAGATGTAGGCACATACTAATACAATATATAGCAAAAGAATTATTAATGTACTAAATATATGTTATTAATAATTTTTTTTTAAAAAAAGGGATAGCCCCTGAAGAGGTGGCAAAGAAGCCACGAAACAAGTAGGGCAGTATTGAAACTTTGCAACGAAGAATAGTTATTTATTATACAAGTGACGAAAGTAGATTATTTTACAACTCGAGTGAAAAGTCGTGGTATTTTCACGAGAATTGTAAATTCTACTTTCGTCACTAGTGTAATATTATTTTTTTCTGTAATCGTGCAATACATGATCAGATCTAACCAGAATATGAACAAAATTAGGATGTTGTGAAGATTATGGTATGTTGTTGGTAGGTTATAAGCATGGTTGTGAAAGGTTATAAGCATAGTTATAAAACAACTAGTGATGATTGTGAAGTAGTGCAGTTATAAACAAGTGCAGGTTATAAACAAGGAAGGTAATTATTATTATATTTAAATTTTAAAATATATTGATTATTTCCACTAATAATTCATTCACATTTCAATTTATTTTGTTAAAATAAATTCTTACAATGTTAAGAAACATTTAAAAGCATTTAATTTCCAACTTCAAATTATTTTTTAATTTATACTTATTACTAATTAAGAAGGCAATTCACATTCTTCACTTTGAAGAAAGTGATTACTTTCTTCACTCTATTGCAAAATGTTTCACTTTCTTCACTCATTTCAGTTTAGTAATGTTACCATTATTCAACTATTACAGAAAAAAACGTTTTTTATTGGAGAGCCTTGCCAAAAAATTTGACGAATATAAAGATAATTAAATATAACTATAGCTATAGATTCTATAACAATAGATATATCTCCGTCATTAAGAGTCGTGTCGAAAACTTGTATAGAACCAGTCTTATTGTAAATGGAATGTACTATAAATGTTGTTGTGTACGGTTTTTAGCAGATTTCCCTTAAGGGAAATCAGCTATTGAGGTCGTACTCATGACGCGAGTTTCGAAAAATTTCTTCAAATGTCCATCGATCCTACCCAGGAGATGACGAAAATGAGGTCCGTTCAAAATTTTATATATATATCTATATATATATTTGTCTGTTAACGCTCTAGCGGTCGCAATTTTTGTTTGATCGTTACCAAACTCGGAATTTAATCGTTTTATGTAAAAAGGAAGATCAAGTTCGTTAATGGCTGAAATCGGTCCAGTGGGAGGGGGGGTTTAGAAGGGGGATTTTCGGAAAATTCAAAATATCTCCGTTATTATGCGTCGGATCGAAAAATTGTATAGAATCAATCTTATTGCAAATTATATTTACTATAAATATTATTCTATACATTTATTCCCTATCTTGAATATTAACCGAGATATTTGCATTTGTATTAAATTTGGGCCGATAACGGATTTTTGAGTTTCCCGCCAAAACCTAGTTCGGCCCTTTGCCGTAAGTGTTGGGTTCTTGTATGGAGATTTCTCTATTGTATTACTTCACGTGGGAAATCTGCTTAGTTTACGCAGCCCCTGCGTGACGGACTTTTTCAATGTCTTGATTATTTACTGAGATATTTGCATTTTAAAGTTTTCGGCCGGCAGGAAACCCCCACTCCTACTCGTGTCATATTAACAAAAAGTTGTTATAAAATGAAGCACTTTATTTGAAGCCCAAATGTCATATATTGTTCTCATTAAATGTTTACGTTTGAGATAAATGCAAATATGTGATACCCGTGGGTATTCTGCTTAGTTGACGCAGCCCCTGCGTGACGGATGTTTTATACGTTCCAAGAACTACTTTTATGATCTCCTGGGGTTATTGTATGGTAGAAATTCTGTAATGCCTTGATCTGTGCCGAAATTGTGCACCTCGAGACCTCATTAATTTAAGTTATGCTAATTGCCAAATTACGCCCATGAAAAAATGGTTTATTAGCAGATTTCCTTTAAGGGAAACCAGCTAAAGAGGTCGTACTCATGACGCGAATTTCGTAATTGTTCTTCAAATGTCCATCGATCCTAGGAGATGACGAAAATGAGGTCCGTTCAGAACTGTGTGTGTGTGTGGTTTTATATATATATATATATGTGTCTGTTACCGGTCTGGCGGTCACAATTATTGTTTAATCGTTACCAAACTCGATATTTAGTCGTGTTATGTAAAAATAAAGGTCAATTTCGTTAACAGTTGAAATTGAACCAAGGGAGGGGGGGGGGGGGTTTAGAGGGAAGGAATTTCGAAAATTCTCCGTTACTATACGTGGGATCGAAAAAAGGTATGGAATCAAATTTATTGCAAATTATGTTTTCTATAAATTTTGCACTATACATATATTCCGTATAATATGTATTAACCGAGATTTTTGCTTTATTCAGTTTTCATCCTTTAGCAAAACCCCCACTTCTATTTATGTGACATAAACAATACTCTGTTATGTAATAAACCTCATTGTTCGAATATAAATACCATATAATGTTTTCAAGAGACCTTTATTATACGAGATAAATGCAAATATGTTCTGTCCCGCCCCTTCTTTTGTTCTTGGATTACTAAAATCTGAGGGATTGTGTTAAGAAATTATTCTGATTCATTTCAAATTACTCCACTAGCTATAGTAAATAGTTTTGAATAAAATTAATATGTTATATTTAGATATATTTCAATAATTGTTCATTTTACCGATCTAGAATAATTGTATCTATTCGGCGCTGCGGAGTTGCTGTTTGTTTACTATTCAGACGCTTTCCGTTGTAGATATTATTAACTTGTAAATTGACTGAATGGTTTCTTATTAGCGTTCGTATTTATTCCCTTAAGATTCACGGTAGTGTTAGCAGTATGTAGATTTATCTGTTGTACACATTCCCGTGGGAAATCTGCTTAGTTTACGCAGCCCCTGCGTGACGTACTTTATTGTTCATAGATTCATCAAACCTACGAAGTAATATAAATGGTTGTTGGGCAGGGTTCAAGGCGGACTACGAGAGTATTGATGAAATTTCGAACAAGACAATCCACGAATTCCTCTTGGATGGAATAATGAACGAAAGGTTCCTTCATCTGGTGTCTTGGCAAAGGTCTATAGCATTCCAATCTGCCCAACTAAGTATATTAAACCAGACTCCAGGAACAATGCAGGTCTTCGCCGAACCTAGCTCTGTCTACTACCTACAGGGAGGATTTAGACAGCAAGGTTTTGAAACGAGTTTAGAAAGCTGAAGAGTTAGCAATAAGCTGTTATATCGTGAAGCACTTAAACTGGAGTTTAAATGGGAAATATTGATCTCATTCATCTTTTAGCAGAATTCCCTTTACCCTCCCAATACCACGGGTCCGGACAATCACAGACTCCCACGGGGGTCCTTGCAGGACCCCACTCTTTTTTACGACGTTTTTCATATAAAAACATACTTTATTTGGATTTATTAGTTAGGAATATGAAAAATGACTACAATTAATACAAACCTATTACAATTCTATTGATTGTATGAAATTTATTTATTAAAAGAATTTATTGATTGTAAAAAATTTATTGATTATGAAACAAAATCCTTCGTTTATTGTCTTGGTTCACTGATTTGACTCATTGGAGTCATCATTTTACGTATTTTGTTAGCACAGTTGCCGTTCTAAGAATCAATTAGCTTCCCGTTTCCGAAATGCAGAAAAGAGAGTAAAAATAGGTAGGAATACCTTGTTTTTTATTCTCTTTCCTCGAGTTTGGTGAATTAAAACTTTTTATTTCTTTTAATCAATAAATTCTATTAATAAATAAATTTCAATAATTAATAATTATTTACAATCAATAAAATTGTAATAGGTATGTATTAAAAAAGTTATACGTGTAGTACCATGGGGTCTTGCAAGGACCCCAAACCAAGTTTTTTAAAAATAAATAAATTATCAATGGTTTATCTAGTAGAATCCATAAAAAACTGTTAATACGATCTGATACAAAACCGTTTCAAAGGAAAAGTCACAAAGTAACAATTCGATGGGTCAAGTTTTTCATAAAGTTTTCGTGAAAATTCCTGGGAGGACCCCATGGTACTGGGAGGGTTAAGGGAAATCCGCTATTGAGGTCGTATTCTTGATGCGATTTTCGAAACATTTCTTCAGATGTCCATCAATCCTACCCAGGAGAAGATGAGGTCCGTTCAAAATTACATATATATAACTTTTGTTTGGCCGTTACCAAACTCGATATTTAATCGTTTTTATGCAAAAAAAAAAGTTCAAGTCGTTAATGGCTGAAATCAAAAAAAGGGAGGGGGCCTAAGAGAGAGGGATTTTCAAAAACTCGAAATAAGTCTGTTACTATACGTCGGATCGAAAATTTGTACAGAAACAATCTTATTGAAAATTACACGTATTATAAATACTGTAATATACACTTATTCTCTATCTTGAGTATTAGTCGAGATATTTGAAATTTTCATATTAGGCTATTGACGGTTCTGTTAGTGCGATTCCGCTGATAGTTAGTTTGGCCGTTTCCGTAACTGTTCGGCTCTCGTGAAATCGGTGTAGGGACTGGTGTAAGATTTTTATTTTTGATATATATGCTAATACGTTCTGTTGACCTCCCCCCTTCTTTAGTTCACGGACTAATAAATTTGAGTGATTAAGATAAAAATTATTCTGATTCATTATTAATTACAGTACTAGATATATTAACCCTAGAACTACCAAGGGGGGGGGGCTCCTTGAGCCCACAACTTTTTGTTTTTGTTCCCTATCACCCAATTTTAATGGGATATTTTTGATATTTTATGTATTCCTCAGAAAAACATCCTAGAGTGAGGGCATAACAATAAAATTAAATAAAAAATTTCTATGTTGAGAAAAAAATTTTTTTTTGACGTATGGGCTCGAGGAGCCCCCCCCCCTTGGCAATGCAAGGGGTAGTTATATACACTTAAGTACCAAGGGGGGGGGCTCCTCGAGCCCACTGATATTTAATACTACTTTTAACTAGTAATTCAAGTGTTATTAATTATATTGCTCAAATAATAATTACTTTGATGTAATTTTAACATACACAAGTTTTTTTTTTCTCAAAAAAAAATATATATATTCTCCCCATATAATTTTTATTCATATAAAAATATATTACTGAGATGGTTATAATTATTGCTCCTGATAGGTACTTTTTTAGAAAAGAGAAGATTTTCTAGGTTGTTCCCAACTAGGGGAACAGTTAGTCCATGCTGCATCCTGGATAAACACTCGGAAAAAAAATTATTGTGCAAAAGCACCGATAATTGCATTACGAATCTGATAATTATATTTTCTTAAATTATTATTCTATTATAATGTTATAATAACTTAGATATAGATAACTTTTTATTCTAACAATGTTTAGATATGTTCCTCCAGTAGAATAAAATTACATTTAATTTAAAGTCATCCTTTTTTCCCCATCCGAACTTTTTTTTTTTAATTTATTTTTATTTTTGTATTTAATTTTTTTTTTTAATTTTTTTTTCACAGGTGTCATAAGAAACGTTCATTAAACATAATTCAATAGAAATAAAAAATTTAAAAAAATTATAGAACCAAAATAAAAGGTTTTTAAGGTTGTGGGCTCGAGGAGCCCCCCCCCTTGGTAATCCATGCGACCTGGGAGAGCTCGGTAATACTAGGGTTAATTTTCAATGAAATTAATGTGTTTCATTCAGATATATTTCAGTCAGTGGCGGTTCATAGCTAATATTATTGGGGGTGCTGCTCCAGGAAATTTTTAGCTTTAGCACGCCAGGGTCGGCACTGCAGGAACGACAGTGCTCTCTCTCCCTTGCAGCCTCGCCTGGAGCTTCCTGTGTGCGCATGTGCACAACAGTCAAACACCTCGCCGCTGGAACTGTGAAGCTCACAGTTCCATACAAAGATTTTTGTGTCTTTTTTCATAAACTGGGGGATGGTTACTGCATTAAGCTTAAGGATTATATATTATACAAGTATAAAGAAAGAATTAAAGAAAAAAGGCTCATTATATTAAATGTTATAGATAATATCAAGTGGAAATTGGGGGTGCTGCAGTTCCACAGTGGCTGTACGCGAGCCGTCATTGATTTCAGTAATTGTTTTTCTTTCCGGTGAAGTATATTTCTGTCTATCTGTTCAGCTCTGAGTGGTTGGCAGACCTTTTTGTTTAAAATTCACAACTCTCCGTTTAGAGGTTATTAAAATTGTCCAAAATAGTTCTCATTTCCGTTTGTATTTATTCACTTAATATTCACGGTGACGCTAAGTGTTACCAGTATGTAGATTTTTCTACTTCAAACTTCACGATGGAAATCTGCTATGATTTCGCTGCCCCTGCGTGACGGACTTTTACTTTTTGATGTAAATGCAAGTCTCTAACGCAGCGGCTGCATTAACGAAGCAGATTTCCCAGAAGTGAGGGATCTCTTATAATTAGTAAATATAATGTTAATGGATAATTGTTATACACCTCATGCAAGAAACTCAATGATGAATAATGTAAGTTTGTAACTAACCTTAAAGTCTTGTTAAGATTATCTGGGAATTTAAGACTTGTGTACCTGAAAAGTAAAAATATAAATTATTTCCATGAGAAGTGATACATCAATAAATTAGTAATATACTTTATTAGCAGATTTCCCTTAGGGGAAATCAGCTGTTGAGGTCATACTCATGACGTGATTTTCGAAATTTTTCTTCAAATGTTCATCGATCCTACCCAGGAGATGACGAAAATGAGGTCCGTTCAAAACTGTATATATATAGCATTATATTTGCAATAAGATTGGTTCTACATACTTTTTCGATCTGACTTATAATAATGTAGATATTGCAAATTTTAGTAATCCTCACTGGTCTGACTTCCAGTTAACGAACTTGATTTTTACGCAATAAATTTATATATCGAGTTTGGTTACGATCTATCAAACTGCTAGAGCGGTAACAGACACATGCATATATAATTTTGAACGGACCTCATTTTCGTCATATCCTGGTTAGAATGGATGTTTGAAGACATTTTTTGACAATCGCGTTATGACTACAATCTAAATAGCTCATTTCCCATAGGATAAATCTGTTAAGAAAAGTGTATATATGACTGAATTGATGCAATTAATTTTCTTATCTAAAAGGCTCAAAAAAACTTTGATAAATAATAAGTGGTCAGTGTATACATCTACTATATCTATATATATATATATATATATATATATATATATATATATATATATATATATATATATAAATATATATATAATATATATATATATATATATATATAAATATATTATATATATATATATATGTACATACGGAGTTCCAAGTAGAGGTCTGGAATGTTTTCGACCAGGATAAACAGAGGTCGAGGAACAGGATTTAAGTCATGTTTGAATTCACCTCATTGTGTAAGAATTTCCTAAATTTCGTGGTGATTAGATGTAATTTTCCATTTTCATTGTTCGTAAGAAGCCCCAACACTTTTTTTTTTTTTTTTTTTAAATAACAGATTCGCTTAAATAACTTGATTCTAAATTTCTTGTTCCGCTATAAATGTGCGGTTAGCCAATCAGCAATAGATTTGAGTGTAAACTAACCTTGCACTATCTGTTAACAAGCCATTGGACAATAACAGTAACCTACCTTTGGCTGTTATCTCTCTCATTCAGATCAGCTGTTCCAAGCACAATAGTGCAGATATTACGAATGCCGGTGTACAGCTCACTAGGTGGAAGTTATTTATCTATCGAGTGGTTAACGGAACAGCTTCGACGCCTCTTAGCAGATTTCCCCTAATACTGGAATACACCTCAATTGCCGAATTTTCTTAAATATGGGAATAATGTTTCAGATCAAGATGGAGTATATTTTGATTTTCTAATCCCCCCCCCTCCCTTTCTAATCACCTATTACTACAGATCCGACTTCACCCAATGACAAATATGATATTTACTGAAACGATTAAATATCGAGTATGGTACAGTTCGAGTAAACATTTTCGGAAGATGAACGTAAAATATCATGCATTGAGAATTTCCATGTAATTCTCATAATAAAGGTTACTTGAAAACAAAAAATTTTGAGTGCGCTTATTCGATTAAAAGATTTATAAAACAATACGTGGTGGTTTATGCATTTGAAAGCTCCTAAAAAAAATGCACGCAGGGGCTGCGTATAACTAAGAAGATTTGACCCCGTGCCGGCCTGGAGAGTGGTATTTTGGGCTCTAGAGAAATCCGGCATACTGGGCTCATATAGCCACCGTGATTAGGCTTTTCCTTGTGAAAATCTTGTTCTGTTAATTTACATAAGGCTTATGTAACTGACAGAACGCGTCCCTCCCCTTTCAGTTTACTTTTTGCTGTCATTTCGAAACATTAATCTGTATAATGAGCAAATCACGTGGCGACAATTAGTGGATTTTAGCTTTATTAAAAAAGTGTTCCGGGTGTTTCGAAACGAATTAAGGTTAGAAAAACATTGTCCTCTAAAGACAGAGTTACAAAAAAGTTAGAACGTATTGTGAAGAGTGCAACATGAAAGTCACTTTGTCTCACAATGCTTCATAACAACTGCCAACATCTATGTCCTAACCATTGTGATAATGAAGAATTGTTAATTACAAAATCATTATTTGTTTATTCATGTTTTTTCTTTATTATGTTTATTTTTCAATTATTTGTTTAAACTAATCTCCTAGTTCCTAGTTTGTTTTACTCGTTTTGTAATTTTATCTTTATAAATTAATAAATTTTGATTGTAACGTGTTGTAATTTAAAGTTAAATCATATTCACCCATTTTAAAGTATAAAAAAAATTAAAATCCTTTGTTGATCACCAAAATTATCACACAAAGGAGAAAAAAAGTTCCCGACAAGGTGAAAAATGTAAGGTAAATATTCATTTCTAAGTCACGTAACAAAAAATTGATGAAAACACGGCTGCGAGCTGCAATATATTTTTTGATGTCCAAAGAGTATAAAAAATGTTTGAACGGACCTCAATTTAGTTCATCTCCTTTCGAGTAGTAGTATGGGCGGAATTTGAAGAAGGGGACATAAGTACGGGGTCGATTGACCCCGTGCCGTCCTTGTGGATAGTTGCACCACGGGGTCAATTGACCCCGTGCCTTACTTGTGGATAGACCACATTTTTGATGTCCGTCCTGAAGGTGTTAAACATTTTCGGAAGAAGAACGTAAAATTTCATGCAACGAATTTCCTTGTAATTATCATAATAAACATATCTTAAAAAACTATATTTGGTATTTAAGATGAGAATAAAGTGGTTCATGATATAAGGAGCTAAAATTCTGAAATAGGGCGGGGGTGGTGATTAGAAGGAAGGAATTTTAAGAATTCAAAATATCTTTGTTATTATACGCCGGTTCAAAAATTTTAATAAAAACAACAAATAATATTGCAAATTTATTTGCCTACAAATGTTGTTATGTGCATATTTTCTCTATCATGAACATTAACCAAGATAATTGGATTTTTTAGTTTTTAGCTTTCAGTAAATCATGTCATAATATACCCCATTCACATACCCCACGATATGACACAACAATTAACTGACAGCAGCCAATATATTCCACAAATACTAACATATCTAAAACATATAAACATTTACAAAAACATATAATATAAAATAGAATAGGTCTATAGGATGCCTAAAAAAATTAAAAAGGGCTAACTTTTATTATATTCTTTGGACAAAGCACGGATATGAGAAAGAATCAGATATTAGAGAAATATTTTCCATAATATGTACAAAAAAAAGGTAAGCACATGAAGGAGTAAATATATCATCCTAATAATGCAAATCACCATCGGTGTGAGACACAAAACTAAATAAAAAAAAAATAATAATATAAATGTACTAGTATATAGGAATAACATAATTTTTTTATTAAAACCATTTTAAATTATTGTCTTTATTACTACTCTAATGTTTATTTATGTTTGTTTATGTCTTATGTTTATTAATTGTCTTTATTTCTAGTATTTAATGATTATCTGTTGTATTTAATTTTTATTTGTTGTTTCAGTTTTTGTTATTTTTCTATAATTTTGTTTTCATTTTACATTGTGAAACTTTGAGCCAAATCGCCAAGACGCTCCTGTATAAATAAATAAATAAAAAAATGTCATAATAACTGGAACTCCTTATATCATGAACCGCTTTATTCAACGATTAAAGAAAATTTGTGACCACTAGAACCGTAACAGGCATATAATTATATATATATATATATATATATATATATATATATATATATATATATATTTATATACACATATATATAATGTCTATCAGACTCGTAGGTAGTCTAGATAGACATTTACATAAATTGTTCGATAGCCACGTCAAAAGTACGTGAGTAAAATAATTTTCTAAATGAAAATTGGTATACTCAAGCATAAGACTATTACCAAGAGTAGTTTATTTCCGGTATTAGGGTGAAAATTCCAAGGGAGGACGAGCTCGCTAAAGCTGTTAAAGTGTTAACTAGAAAGTATCGAAGGATTTAAAAATTTTCTCTTTCTAAAGCCGGAAATTAGTTCATAAACTTTGTTATTCTGATCAAGACTGGCATTTTTCTTTTCTTTCATTTCGCCAACTTTTTTAACAATCCAATACCTATAATCAACTATTCAATACCTGGATTCATTGAGAATCCTAATTTTAGTGTTTCCTAGAAAACACCACTAGATGGCGTTTTACAATAAACAATAACTATCTTAGGATATTACTTGTATTTCTTCATTGTCCGAGGAGAACATTTTAGAAGAGCATGAGGGGTAAATTGGACACCTTTAACTATAAATTCCCTAAATACTAATATTATATAAGCTAGATAATCAGTACAAAAATATTTTATATTTCATTGCTTTTCGTTCCCCTACCTACAATTAAGTATAAATGTTTGTACAAATATGATGAAAGGATTGAAAATAAAAATGTAATCAGCTGGGAAAGGTTTGGGAGTGCTGAATGTTTTTTGTACATATTTGTTTTTAGTCAGGCAATTTATATTTTATTACTTTGATTAATTGTATTATTTAAATATATGTCAAAAATATTGTAAATAAAGTATTAAATTGCCCTTTTAAAACAAAACGTTCAAAAAAAAAACAGTTCTCTGATTATTTGTGGTGTAGTGATTTGTTAGCAGATTTCTCTTGAGGGAAATCAGCTATTGAGGTCGTACTCATCACGCGAGTTTCGAAAAATTTCTTCAAATACCCATTGATCCTACCCAGGAGATGACGAAAATGAGGTCCGTTCAAAATTATATATATATATATATATATATATATATATATATATATATATATATATATATATATATTTGTCTGTTGACGCTCTAGCGGTCGCAATTTTCGGTTGATCGTTACCAAACTCGATATTTAAACGCTTTATATAAAAATAAAGATCAAGTTCGTTAATGGCTGAAATCGAACCAGTGGGAGGAGGGGGTTTAGAGGTGAGGATTTTCAAAAATTCAAAATATCTCCGTTACTAGACGTCGGATCGAAAAATTTTACACAATCAATCTTATTGCAAATTAAATTTACTATAAACAGTGTTATATACATGTATTCTATATCTTGAATATTAACCGAGATATTTTCATTTTTCTGTTTTCAGCTTCTGAGATGAGATCGGCTGACTTCGGGTCTAGTAGTGAGTTTCCGTCAAGAGCTAGTTTGGGCCGTTCCCGTAACTGTTTGGCTCTCTATTCTGAAATTTCTCTATTGTAAAACTTCACGTGGGAAATCTGCTTAGTTTACGCAGCCCCTGCGTGACGGACATTTTTTAGATTTAGAACAGTGAGCTGTAATGAGAGCGAACGAGCGGGGGCAAAGACATGCAGGCTGCTGACAATGCGCATTGTATTGCTAGAATATATATATATATATATATATATATATATATAATTAACCAACATGACATTAGTATTTTTTTATTTTCAGTACTTTCCTGATATTTGCTTACCAGTGTATTTTTAAAAAATTAAGATGACCACTTTTAGAGATGTCGAAATGGACTTCGTTCAACAGCAACCTTCTTCGCTAACCATTTTAACTTTTCCTCAATTACATCAGAGCTGAACACTGTCTCAGTAGGTGGCTTGAATTTTTTTTTATTCACACCACCTTTATGGAAACATTTTGAAGGTTGGGTCTCCCCAATAGAATTTGTTAGAAATTTGACAGAAAGTGAGGCAAGATTTGTTATTTCAATTTCTTGACCCAAGCAATCTTCAAGTTTTATCTGTAGGAAGGCAAAGAAATGAGTACATTAATTTAAGTATTTCTTTATAAGTTTACGAAAGTAATTCATATTTCAGACTTCTCAAAAGCAGCTTTAAAGATTGATTTGTTTTGTACATTCCATAAAAGATAAACCGGGATTTCTGAATGTGTCTGTGGATATTTCATTTTTCTTTTTGTTAGCACACATTTCTCAACTGATAAGTACAATAATGTTTAAACCGGTCGTTAAACATTGTTGAAATAGAATTTAATAAAATATTATTTTCCTCCAACCTAATGGTTTCTTTCTATTTTTTTGCGGATAAACTTTACAGATGTTACGATAAGAATAACCAATCCTGTAAAATGCATGTATAATTAAAAATCAGAAATCGCCAGGGCGGTGCCCGAGTCGTCGCTTGGCGATCCCAAAGGAATCGCTTCATCCCTTGCTTAAAGTTGGTTATGGGGCGTAATCTCCTTGCTGGCGACAGTTAGTTATACATAAACCGCATAAATATGGAGTTAATCAAACATTATTTATTTATTTGGTTTCTGCCCCACAGCGATGGTGATTGACATAATTAGAATAATGTGTTTACTCCTTCGTGCACTTACCTTTGTTGTACTTTATTAACCAATAAACATTTTTGAAATAGAATTTAATAAAGTATTTGCTATGACTTCATAGAAAATTCATATTCTTCACAGAAGATTCCTGATTTTCTCGAAAGTTTCGAAAATGCCAAAGCTTTTCCAAAACTATGATTTAGTAATATTTGTTTCAATTTCCTGGGAAATCTGTGTAAACTAAGCATATTTCCCATGTGCTATATAACGCACTACTAACTTACTGAGGACTGAAAACAATTAAATACTAATACCTCTTTGAATATATGAGTTACGAAAAATTGTAGATCATCAATATTTTTACAAGATTGTTTTTATGAAATGTTTCGATCCGGTACAAAAAGGATAAATTTGAAACCCTCTAAACACCCCTATTCCTGATCCAATTTCATCCACTAAGCAATATGAACAATAGAGTTGAATTAAACAGTTAAATATCGAGTTTGGTAACGATCGAATAAAAATTGCGAATGGTAGAGCGTGTAGGACGTCTAGCTCGTCCAATTTTTTTCAGTTACTGAATAAATATAATTGAATGTAATTGTTATAAAGAAATAAATAATTTCGATATAAAAAATAAAACAAATAAGCTTTAGCTAGAAGAATAGCTAGTGAAACTTATGAACCACTTTGAAACTCTGAGAGAAAACTAGTTAATGGCAGAAAGCAAAAGTAGATTTCTAACTGAACTGTGCTTAAACCATTGCTTATTTGCATTTCTATCAAGGTAATTTCAGCCTTATAGGCCTTTCTTCTCTAATAGGGTAACTTCCTTTTAAACTTGTTCTCGTGGAATTAGATAATTAAGTCACTAATGCCCTATTTTATATTATTCCTGCTTGAGTCTAAGCGACGGCTAAGAATTCACCGAGACGCTTGGGAGTTATCTCAAAGTTTCACTTTAACTTCAGACATAAAAGCAAATCAGTAAGATTTACATAGATTTCCGCTGTATATATTTTGAAATTCATTACTAAAGTCTAAAGTTCCATTTATGAGTACAACTTCAAAGTCTAAATATAAGATAAATCAATTTCTGAGAGACAGTCAAGAAGCACGGTTATTCATATTTACCACTTCAATATACTTGAAATACATGGTTGATGTATTGAACTCAAGTGATGACAGACATCAAAGAAACCGGTATTAAAAATATTCTTGTACGATAAAGTACCTGAAATTGCTGTTTGGCAAATTTCAGGTATCTTAAGTCTCCTCATATATACGTTTTTTAAACCCCGTATCAGTGAAAATAATAAATGTCCGTCACGCTAGGGTCGCATTTCAATAAATTTCCTCAAATGTCCATCAATCCTACCTAATAGATGAAAATGTGGTTTGTTCAGAATTACACAGACACACACACACACATATATATATATACTTTTCCGTTACCGCTCTAGTTGTCGATAATTTTGTTTCATCGTTACGAAACTCAATATATAAGTGTTTCTTGGAAAACTAGTATAAAAAAAATATAAAAAAGATATAAAAAAGATCAAGTAAGTTATCAATTGAAAGGAAGGGTATACAGGGGGAAATTTCGAAAATTCAAAATATCTTCGTAACGATGAATCGGATATAAAATTTGTATAGGAGCTATCTCATTATAAATTCAATGATCTATAAAGTTGTTATTTACGTTTTTTCACTATTTCGATTTTTTAGTTTTCTGTCTTCTGAAACCCCCAATCCTGGGAATGTCATATTTATAATGAGTTCTTATGTCATGAAACAATTCTTAGTTTAAATACCAAATACTGATTTCAAGAGACCTTTATTATGTGAGATACAAGGAAATACGTTGCATGAGGAGTATAAGATTTTACGTTCTTTATTCGAAAGCAATTATTTGAAGATGTGACACAATGCCTCCTCTTTATTACCTCACCACTAAGAAGCTTCTGTAGCATAAAGCTGCCTTTTTTATTACCTCACCACTAAGAAACTGCTATGGCATATTACTACCGCTTCTATTAACTCAGCACATAGAAGTTGCTGTGGTAAATTACTGCCACTTCTATAAACTCAACATATTGAAGCTGATGTTACACAATATTGCCTCTTTTATTACTTCACCACTAAGAAACAGCTGTAGCATAAAGCTGCATTTTTTATTACCTCACCACTAAGAAGCTGCTGTGGCATATTACTACCGCTTCTTTTAACTAACCACTAAGAAGCTGCTATGGCATAATACTGCCTCCTTTATCACCTCACTACTAAGGAGTTTCTGTTACATAATACTGCTCCTTTTGTTACCTCACCACTAAGAAGTAGCTGTGGCATAATACTGCCTCCTTTATTGCCTCACTACTAAGGAGTTGGTGTGGCACAATACTGCCCCTTTTGTTACCTCACCGCTAAGAAGCAACTGTGGTATAATACTGCCTCCTTTATTACCTTGCTACTAAGGAATTGCTGTGGCATGATACTGACTCCTATATTACCTCACTACTAAGGTGTAGCTGTGGCATAATACTGCTCATTTTGTTACCTCACCACTAAGGAGCTGCTGTGGCATAATACTTCCTCTTCTATTAACTCAACACATAGTAGCTGATGTTACAAAATACTTCCTATTTCATTAGCTCAATACATGGAAGCTGGTGTGACATAATACTGCCTCCTTTATCATCTCAACACCAAGAAGCTGTGTGGCATAAAACTGCCTCCTTTATTACCTCACTACTAAGGAATTGCTGTGGCTTAATACTGCCTCCTTTATTACCTCACTACTTAGAAGTTGCTGTGGCATAACACTGCTCATTTTGTTACCTCACCACTAAGGAGCTGCTGTGGCATAATATTACCTCTTCCATTAACTCAATACATAGTAGCTGATGTTACGCAATACTTCCTATTTCATTACCTCACCACTAAGAAGCTTCTGTGGCATAATGCTTCCTACTTTATAACCTCACCACTAAGAAGTTGCTGTGGTAAATTACTGCCACTTCTATTAACTCAACAGATAGAAGCTGATGTTACACAATACTGCCTCATTTATTATCTCACCACTAAGAAACAGCTGTAGGATAAAGCTGCCTTTTTTATTACCTAACCACAAGAAGCTGCTGTGGCATATTACTACCGCTTCTTTTAACTCAACACATAGAAGCTGATGTGACATAATACTGCCCCTTTTATTGCCTCACCTCTAAGTAGCTGCTGTCCACTTCTATTAACTCAACAAATAGTAGTCGATGTTAGACAATATTGTCTCTTTTATTACCTCACCACTAAGAAGCTGTTAAGGCATAATGCTGCCGCTTCTATTTCATCACGAATTAGATGCTGCTGTGGCATAGTACTACACCTTTTATGACCTCACCATTTAGAAGATGCCGTGGAATACTGCCGCTTCTATTACCTCACCACTTTAGGATCAGATGTGACATTATACTGGCGGTTTCTTTTATCTCACATATTGGAATCTTCTGCTGCATAACACTGTGGGTTTTATTACCTTGCAAATTTCGAATGTTCGTATTATGGGTCCTCCTTTCATAAACCTTTGGCCAATGTATTTATTTTTAAATCCCAAAACGGACAGAAATTGACAGATAACGTAAAACACAAAATAATAATAGTTATGTAGATTTAAATAAAATAAGCTTTTGTCTGTGTATCCAATCATTCAATGAAGGAAAAACTTAAAAAGTATGGTAAACGCTTTATGAAACCAATTATCCAATAATCGCTTTTATATTGAGTTGTTTTTTTTTTTGATAATGGCAAAGCCTCAAAGGATTTTTACAGAAAGGAGATTCAATATGGCAATGGACTTCTTATCTTGGAGTTGACAAATTCCTTGAAATGCCGACTCGATAGCTCCAGTAGGTTGTTATCCTGCCTTATTTAGGATCCGAATCCTGTCACTCAAAGCACACTATTAATATCCTTCTCTTTGATCCTGGGACTCCGGGAAAGCTTACAAGTCCCCTCTATCCCTAATTGTGGATCATATAGCGGAGAAGACCTCAATTCTGAATCTTCTTTACGGAGGCAAGTAAAATCCACCAATAATAAGACAGAAGATACGTGACTTTGTCGCTCCGAAATTAGCATACATAATTATTAAATATAATAGGAAAAACCCTAAGTCCCACCATGAATAAACAAGGGCGGTAACCCGTAGACAACCCGTCCCAATTAGCCATAATAAGAAAAAGTGGACGTTAATAAATAATAATAATAATAATTGGAAAAAACACTTTAAATCCAAATCATCTAAGATCAAAGTCTGTGCAGAAATATTACAAGTCCTAGCAGAACGTTAATAAGGCCGTCAAGCAGATGCATAGTTAACTAAGCAGATTTGCCACTTGCGTCACATATTATCTCAAAAAGTTAAAGTTCAATGAGAACAGTATTTGGTATTTATGCAACCAATAATGAGCTTTATGTTATAAAAGCTTATTGTTAATATGACGTGATAGCATCACTGTTCTTCTTATTGCACAGTCCAATAACTCACTCACGATCACTGAAGTCCAGAAAAACACGGCACAGCAATGATTTTCACGGAGATAACGGTACTGCACTGTCCTTTACTTAGACATGGCACTGCAGTATTCTTTATCTAAAAATGGCACAACACAGTTCTTCACATAAATCACTTTACCGCACTGCAACTAGAACGTACTGTTATTCACTTGAAGAGTGCTGGGAACAAACTGACTAACTCGGGGGGGGGGGGGCTGGGTCCCTTTTATAGCTTGGTGGAAAACATCAAAAAAGGGATGCCGATACACGTCTAGATCCCGGACGGGTATTGCCGAGAACGGGCTTGATCATCGGTCGGTTCCTTTCATCTACTTCGTACCTACTTCTTAAAATATGTGATTAACTCTTTAATTTTACGTATGCACGTAGCTTTCGCAACAATATATAACATTTTGAATGGATCTCATTTCGTCTTCTCCTAGGTAGGATCGATGGACATTTGACGACATTTTTTCAAAATCGTGCTATGAGTACGACCACGATACCTGATTTCCCTGAAGGGAATTCTGCTAATAAAACCAGGTTATAAAAAATTTATGTTCACAAGCTTAAAGAGAGACAGTAACGAGGGCCTGCGTAAACTAAGTAAACTTTTCACTTGTTGGTATAACACACTTGTGATCCCACATACTCCTTTTATATATATATATATATATATATATATATATATATATATAAATATATATATTTATATATAATCTATATATATAAAAAAATCTATGACTAGATGGAGTGGGGATTAGGGAAGACAGAAAACAGAAAAAGTCCGTCACGCAGGGGCTGAGTAAACTAAGCAGATTTCCCATGTGAAGTTTTACAATAGAGAAATCAGCAAACTGGTAACACAATACCACCTTCATTAAATACAAACGGTAATGAGAAATTTTCAGTTAATTAAAATAAATTCCCAACTGAAACGGCTTCTGTATTGTAAGAATAATTTATATTTTAATAACTCAAATTTTAGTAGTCCAAGAACTAAAGAACCCCTTCTTCTAGGGGGTGGATGAACAGAACGTATTTGCATAAATCTCACAAAGTAAAGAAGGTAAGGTAAGGTTAAAAACGACAGGAGACATCCCTCGTCTCCTACGGTGGTTCTTCCTCCCACATTTCCTACGGTGGGTCGGATCCGACCATGCTGGCTCCTGAAGGGCGTAACCATTAAAGAAATCATTAATTATGCAGGAAAAGGATGAATATTGATTACAAATTATTTACTTTAATGTTTAAAAAAGTTAACATTGATACTTATATCAGTCTTCATTGTCTTTTGACTAATGAGCTTTAAATTCTTCATTATTTGTAATGAAATATACGAAACATCGCCGGTAAATTAATGCCGCGTCCGTTCGATTTCTTCGTTTGTGTGCTTTACAACATCACTTATCATTTCTTCCCCAATGAAAAGTAAAAACAGTTTCAAAATATACGTGATGCCTCTTGTTTCTCCTCTTGGGCCAGGATTTCCTTTGACCATATTGATCGCATCGGCTTATCGGTCCAGAGGGTTTCCCCATCCTTGCCGAAATCGAAATTTCTTTCATCATCGTCAAAAACCTGGTCATTTTACAATCCACACTCATCATCACTCTCATCAGCATCAAATACATCCTCAACGTTGTGTAATATCTCATCTTCCTGCTCGGATGTACTATCCTCGTTTTCTTTCAACATGTCTTCATTCTCTTCGCGTCGAAACTCCTCCAAAATGTCTTCCGGGGTCGTGAAAATTTTATTGAATGCCATTCTAAAAAAAAAATTGTGCATTCTTATGGGAATGTAGAAATAATCATGAAAAAATCTAAAGCATAGAACCTACGGTGGGTCGGATCCGACCCCTAACTTATTTCCTACGGTGGGTCGGATCTGACCGAATGGTTAATAATGAGGAGAGGACACTTACCAGAGCGAAGTGGACTTGTCAGCCCCCCAGGTACACTGCAGAGGAGGGTACCTAGGACCATGGAGTAGTTGGGGAAGCCAGGCGATTTTTAGACAAGGGGGAACCGGCGCCCCGGTCGGATCCGACCCAACCGTAGGAGATGAGGGATATATATATATATACATATATACATAAAATTTTGAACGGACCTCATTTTCGTCATCTCCTGGGTAGGATCGATAGACATTTGAGGAAATTTTTCAAAACTCGCGACATGAGTACGACCTCAATAGCTAGAAAATCTGCTAATACACGAATTGTTTGATTAAATCTTGAGCTATGATAAAATACATTGAACAACAATTTAGACTGGCTATAGTTTAATACTATTGGTTCCATAAAATTAATGAACAATTAAATGTCGAGTGTGGTATAGATCAGATAATCATTTTGGAAACAAGAAGGTAAATTCATAATTTATGCACGTGTCTCTCGTAATAGAGGTCTCTTGAAAACAATATTTGGTGTTTAAAATTAGAATACACTGCTTCATAATATAACAGCTTATTGTTAATATGAATTAAGTAGGAGTGGGGGTTTACTAATGGCTGGAAACCAATAAATGCAAATATCTCAGGTAATAATCAAGATAATGAAAAACAATATATAAGAACATCTATAGAACATTAAAGTTTCAATAAGATTAGTTCTTTAGACTTTTTTCGATACGACTTATAATAAAGGAGAGATTTTCCTAATTCTCCCCTTCCACTGGTCCTAATTAAAAAATGAACGAACTTGACCTTTAGTTTTTCATGAAACACTTATGTATTACATTTGGTGGGGGGCTAACAAAAATTGCGGCCTCTTGAGTGGTAACAGACAAGCATATAGGTAAAATGTAGGATCGATGGACATTTGGGTAAAGTTTTCGAAAATCACGTCATGAGTACGACCTAAATAGCTGATTTCCCTTAAGGGAAATCTGCTATTGTGATGCAACAACAGTATAACTATAATATAGCCTCAAATATTTCAGTTCGTTATGGAATGAAACGGTAAATGGTGTTTGGGAAGGTACCCAGGCCTACAATTAATCTAGTGTTAATTACTCAAGTTAATTAGGAATTGCAATATTCAACAATTAAATACCGTGCTTGTTTAATTACTTAAACTGTCGGCGGATTGGTATTTGATTAAGAAGTAAACAGTTCATAAAAGCAAACAGAAACAAATAAGCGCATTAATTAATACTGTTTGCAATAACAAGTTTCTGTGTCAAGTAAGTGTTCATCACGTACAACATTATAATAAAATTAAAATAAATTATTTATTAACGTCCAATTTTTGCAACTATGGCTAATTGGGACGGGTTATCTACAGGTTACCACCCATTTCTGGCCAGGGTGGGACTAAGGAATTTATTTCATGAATTCCGTCACTAAATAAGTTCCTCTGCCTTGGGAATCGAACACGCCACTCTAGGTTTACCATGCGAGATTAAGGTGACTCACAAATTATATTGAACCACACCAATTAATTTTGCGCGGGTTTCCCTCAAGGTGGTGCTCATGGCAGGATTTTCAAAAGTCCGTCACGCAGGGGCTGCGTAAAGCAAGCAAATTTCCAATGTAAAGTTATACAATAGAGAAATCTCCATACGAGTGCCGAACAGTTACGGAAACGGCCGAACTAGCTTTCGGCGGGAACGAATAAAAGCGACCATAGCTCGTCCGTTACACTTAATAAAAATGCAAATATCTCGGTTAATATTCAAGATAAAGAATAAATGTATAAAACAATATTTATAGTAAATTTAATTTGCAATAAGATTGGTGCTATACAATTTTTTGATCCGACGTATAGTGACGGAGATATTTCGAATTTTCGAAACCCCCCCTAACCCCCCCCCCCACTGGAACCCACCCTTAAGGGAAATCTGCTAAAAATTCAATTATCTTGGTTAATAATCAATATATTGAAAAAACGTACTTAAAGACATATATAGAAAATTACATTTTGAATATGATTGACACTATACAATTTATCGAGCCGACCC
Source organism: Riptortus pedestris (assembly GCA_019009955.1). Lineage (NCBI taxonomy): Eukaryota > Metazoa > Arthropoda > Insecta > Hemiptera > Alydidae > Riptortus > Riptortus pedestris. Next base: position 12,583,929 of record CM032228.1, read on the forward strand.
ATAATATCGGAGATTTTTTGAACTATGAAATTCTCCCCCTCCCGCTGGGCAGATTTTAGCCATAAAAATCTTCATTTTTAAAATTAAAAAATTAAAATTACGACCGCCTGAGTGATAGCAGAAAAACACACACACACACACACACACAGATATATATATATATATATATATATATATATATATATATATATATATATAATTTGAATGGACCTCATTTTTTTCATCTCCTAGGTAGGATGGAAGGACATATGAGACATTTTTTTTTAAGAATGTTACAAACTCAATAGCTGATTTCCCATCAGGGAAATCTGCTAATTCTACCTAACATATCTTATTGCATTCTCCTTAATTATTTTCATACGTGCATTAATTTTGTTAAGCCACTAAAATTGCGAAGTGAGTTCGATTCCCGTCTGTCATTCATAAAATCTTTAGTCCCACCCAGGCTAGAAAAGGGTGGTAGGTAACCCGTCACAATTATCCTTAGTTGCAAAAAGTGGTCGTTAACAAAGTAATTTAATTTATTTTATAATTGACGGAAATGATTTTTTTTTTTTTCATCTACTCTGTCGAAAACCTTTAATGATATTTGTAATGGCAACTCCTGGTTTTTATGTTTAGAACAAAGAATTTATATAATAATTAACTTTGTATAATTAATTTGTTAATTAAAAGTTTGCATATCAATTATATTTTCCCTAAGTTCAAAAGGGTTACATCGGAAATTCGATTTTAATTAATCATTACTGTATTCAATGTCTTCCGATGACTAAAACAGCAATTATGAAGGGCCGCTTATGTGTGGTCTTTGAGATATTAATTGGCAACCTATAAAATGTAAACTGAATTAATACAAATGTATTGGTGACATTTAGCGTTCAAGTTATTCCCAACAATAACCCATTGATAGAATTTGACATTCAATAGTTCCCTTTGGTCCCTTCAGTCCATGGAATTCGTTCTGAAGGGAGGCTGCTTTCCTTTGACGGGGTTAAATGTATGCGATACAGAATTCAGAAATTAGTACACAAAGAAGGCGCATGGTGGAATTCAAATTTAAATTAATCAAATAGTAGAATTAATAATATTAATCAAATACTAGTGTTGACGTCAACATAGATTACGTATGTATTGTGTAAATATTACTTTAAGAATATTAAGTTTTGTTAAACGTAATGCGCTGCCGGAAATTCGCCTGGATCAGGGACTAGACAATCTTTTGGACCCATCTGGCTAGTTAACCTTGCTCCTTTTTATTTCGTTTCTTTTAGCAGATTTCCGATGGACATTTGAAGAAATTTTTTGAAGAGAGTTTCATCATGGGTAAAACCTCAATAGCTGATTTCACCTAAGGGTAATCTGTTAAAAACTAAAAATTGTTAATATCTGGGTTAATATTCGTGATGTAAAAATATGAATGTACCTAATTAAATTTTCAATAAGATTGGATTCATTTTTTGGCCCGGATATATTTCGAATTTTCAGAATTTCCACACACTAAACCCCCCCCCACCCCCCTCGTCACCAGGTCCGATTTCAGCCTTGGCCGACTCAGGCACTGACAATCTTTTGTACCCAGCTGGCTAGTTAACCTTGCTCCTTTTTTTTAGCAGATTTCCCTTAAGGGAAATCAGCTATTGAGGTTGTACTCATGACGGAATTTTCGACATTTTTCTTCAAATGTCCATCGATCCTATATAAATATTTTATTTGCGATAATTTATTACAATTCATCAAATACTCCAATAACAAATACATTACAACCATAAACAAAATAACACATATAAGCAGCGTCTATACATTTGGGCTCGCTACACCCTTAAGATTGACCACATGGGTCAAAATTTGTGAGCCTACCCCCTGCTAGGGTGACTCGCCTAAGATCGCCTAACACAACTAGGACAGGCCCTAACCTAGACTAAACAAGAAATATAAAAATTATAATAAAAAAAAAAAAATATAAAATGCAGATAATATTACTTCAAAATACACAAGAAAAAAATAATAGAAATAACCAAATATAAAACACAACTCCGTAACAGAAAATAAGTAAATATAAGAGCCCTGCCAGTCCGTACACAGAACAAACACAAACCTAATGTCAAAATAAAAACCCTAACTTTATTACGGCTTATTAGGCAACAAACCAGGTCCTCACACAGCGGTGGTCCAGTTTTAACCCGGGCTACGACCTTGGGAGCACTCCACGCCGACGACTGCATCCTAGGGTGGCCATTTTCTTAAAAGTTCCAAAATTCATATTGCCACCCCGAAGTATCCGCAGGGTCATCCAGTGCAGGACTCGGCTTCCCACGCCAATACTCCTAAGCTCCTTCGCAGTCCACTTGGCCAAATTCCTTTATATGTAGCAGTGACCGGAATGACCCTACGCCTCCTCGCCAGACTGCTTGTGGCGGCCGCCGCAGCGCTCAGCACCCACTCCTTGCCATACTTCTCCACTTTCAGCTGACTGAAGGTCTCGTCCTTAATGAGCCCTGTCACGACCGTGACATCCAAGATGACCAGCTCTTCCTCGTTGGCAATAATAATGTCCGGCCTGCACATCCCCTCCTGCTCCCTGATGAGTGTCTTCTCCACGAAGACCCTCCATCCCCTCCTCCGCAAGGACTCACTAAGAAGCTTCACTACTGCATGATGCCTTAACGTGACCGCAGGTCGCATTGCCGGGCAGTGGTTGACAGCATGAACTTGTGTCTCATCTCTTCCACAGCCCGGTCTGCATTTGATTGAGCCATCCGTCCTCCTGCCAACCCCGCGGGACAACCTAGTAGATGACGAAAATGAGGTCCGTTCAAAACTGTATATATATATATATATATATATATATATATATATATATATATATATATATATATATATATATATATATATATATGTCTGTTAACGCTCTGGCGGTCGCAATTTTTGTTTGATCCTTAACAACTTCATATTTAAGCGTTTTATGTAAAAAGAAAGATCAAGTTCGTTAACGGCTGAAATCGGACCAGTGGGAGGGGGGGTTTAGAGGAGAGGATTTTCGAAAATTCGAAATATCTCCGTTACTATACGTCGGATCAAAAGATTGTATAGAACCAATCTTATTGCAAATTACATTTACTATAAATATTGTTCTATACATTAATTCTCTATCTTGAATATTAACCGAGATATTTGCATTTGTATTCTGCGTGTGGTCACCAATAGGCTATGTTCGGAGTTTCCGACGAGAGCTCTGGAGGCCGTTTCCATAACTATCGTCCCTCGTGAATAGGCTTAGAGGTTAGGTTAACTGTTTTTTGGGGCTAGAAACTACTGGGTTATTACGCCCTAAATAATGTTTTAGGTTTAGAGGTTTCTTACTATTACAGTTGTTATTAGGCAGATTTCTCTATTGTAAAACTTCACGTGGGAAATCTGCTTAGTTTACGCAGCCCCTGCGTGACGGACTTTTTCGTTTCTTTTAGCAGAGTTCCCTTAAGAAGAATATATATATATATATATATATATATATATATATATATATATATATATACATACACACCATATGTATTTTACCGGTCTAGCGAAAACGTTGTACAAAATCAATCTTATTGAAAATTAAATTGTTATATACATTTATTCTCTATCTTGAATATTAACCGAGATGTTTGCATTTTTCAGTTTTCAGCCTTCATCAAACCCCCACTTCTACTCAAGTTACATAAACAATACTCTGTTGTGTAATAAACCACCTTATTCGAAGCTGAAATGCCAAATATCGTTTTCAAGAGACATTTATTATGTGAGATAAATGAAAATATGTTCTCATATGTGCAAATGATCGCCCCCCCCCCCCTGCCTTAACTTACACTACTAAAATCAGATTGCTTGAGGTAAAGATTATTCTGATTCATTATAAATTACAGTACTAGATATAGTAAATAGTTTTCAATAAAATTAGTGTTTTATATTCTGATATATTTCAATAATTTTAGCAGATTTTCCTTAAGGGAAATCAGCTATTGAGGTGGTACTCATGACGCGATTTTTGAAAATTGTGTTCAAATTTCCATCGATCCTACCCACTAGATGACGAAAATGAGGTCCGATCAAAATTATATATATATATATATATATATATATATATATATATATTTGTCTAGCGGTCGCATTTTTTCTTTGATCGTTACCAAACTCGATATTTTAAGGTTTTGTGCAAAATGAAAGATCAAGCTCGTTAATGGCTGAAATCGGACCAGCGGGAGCGAATTTTTGAAAATTCGAAATATCTCCGTTACCATAAATCGGATCTAAAAATTGTATAGAACCAATCTTATTGCATATTAAATTTACTATAAATGTTGTTTTATACAAGTATTCTCTATCTTGAATATTAACCGAGATATTGGCATTTTTATTAAATTTGGGCCGATAACAGATGACTTTCCCGCAAAAATCTAGTTCGGCCCTTTGCCGCAACTGTTCGGCTCTCTATTGTATAACTTCACGTGGGAAATCTGCTTAGTTTACGCAGCACCTGCGTGACGGAATTTTTTTAGTTTTCAGCTTTCAGTGCCCCCCCCCACTCCTATTCATGTCAGAATAGCAATACGCTGTTACACAATGAACGACTTTATTCAAAGCTTAAATAACAAATATTGTTTTGAAGAGACTTTTAACGAAGAGACCTGCCTCAAAAATGTTTTTTAATCTACTCTATACTCAATACATAACTATTTCAGTCAACACTAAAGTTAATATTTGTTATTGGTAAAAATCTGACCAGGAATAGCGGGGGTTTAAACAGGTGAATTCGAAAATTCAAAATATTTCCTTTCTTATGAGTAGGATCGTAAAATGCAAAATAACCAATCTTCGTTAACTACTGCTGATCTACAGTTGTCGTTCTCGGCATTATTTCGTAACTCAAATATTAAACGAGTTATATTGATATAGGGAATATGTGGTGAGATGAGATCATAAGGGTGCAATACCAGTGTGTGGATATCTGCTCAGTTTATGCATCCCCTGCGTCACGGATGTTTTTAAATATATTTTGAAAGTAATGCAAATTTCCTTCGAAACAAAGTAAAACATATTTTTTCTCTGCGGCTAAACTGTCATTTATTCTGATGACTGGGCAAAACAGAATCCAGTTATAATGAGTAAAAAGCTGATTGAGGTAAAAGATGAAAAGAAACAAGTCGGAAAGAATGTAAAAAAAATAATATTTTCTTTATGGACTTGTGGAAAGACAAGGGACGAGGGGGGATGCTCCTTGAAAAGTTGGAAGGGCCGCGTGTAACTTGTGGCTGATAGTAATGAAAAACACAAGAGTCCCCCCCCCCCACTCCCCTAATTATGAAAGTGTAGAAGGGCTTTGTTCTAAAGCCGCCGAGGTCCAAGGGAGGGGGGAATTACTCACAGCTGGGTCCTTATCGCTCTTGGACCCCCTGCCCCCATTGAGAAGGGTCCAAGTTTTGTTTTTAATCAAAACATTCTTCAACACAATTTGCCTTCTTCCTTTTTGGATGATTAATAGGGATATTTCTTGGATGGAATAAATTTAATGACGACCCGTGAAGACCGTCAGCGCTCTCCTACAGCATCATTGTATGGCGTTATGCATTGGAGCGTCTCAAAATTTCCCTCAAGGGAAATCTGCTACATAAAATGATAATAAGAAATGATTCAACCAATTTAAATTTTACTAACCTCTGCAACAGGAAGCGACTTGTCAATAAACAGGTCAGCCAACCTTTCAGAGGTGAATATATAGATAGAAATATTCTTGATCGAAAAGAAATCATTTACTGTAATATATACTCCAAGACTGGCCAAAATATTTGTTACGTACTGACAACAAACTATTGGAAATAAAACGCAATGTTACTGGATGGTCAAAGAGACAGTACGTATATTCAATTCAAGAAAAGACCAAGTCGTCCTCACAAGACTACGTATTGGACTTACATACCTGACACATTCTTACATAATGAACAGAAAAGACAAGCCTACTTGTAGTCATTGCAGCACTGGACTAACTATAAAACACTTACTAACAGAATGCAGATTACGAGCTTACTTAAACATTCCACATGACTTGAACGAACTACTGACTGAGAGTAGCCCACATATTGCCACGATTCTGATATTTAAAAACAATAGGTCAGTTTGAGAATATTTAAGTACATATTTTAAAATTTGTAATGTGTGTGCGTGCGTATATGTTTCTGTGTGTGTGTGTGTGTGTGTGTGGGTGTGTGTGTGTGTGTGTGTGTGACTTATTTAAATTTGAATGATGCCTGTTTTTATGAATATTTTTTGTTTAAAAGTTATCAAGTTTTCTTTTCACTTATTTATTTCCCACCTGTTTTTAGTTCTATGTTGTGTTCGTGTTTCTTCTTTCTTTTGTGTTTCGTTCCCTTAGTTTTGTTCTTTATATTATTTCGTGTTCCATTTTTGTTATTTAGTTTACTTGTTTTGTCTTTTTGGTTTGTTTTCCCCCATGTTTAAGAAAAGCGAAGACCCCATAGTCACCATAGCGGAGCTCTACATAATAAATAAATATCTGAATATAATTTATTAATTTTATTGGAAACTATTTATTATACCTTGCATTGTAATTTATAATTAATCAGAATAATCACTCACATTTTAGTAGTCCATGAACTAAAGAAGGGGGGGGGGAGGAATCAACAGAAAGTATTTGCATATATCTCACAAAGTGGAAGCTTACACCAGTCTCTACACCAATTTTACGAGACCAGAACAGTTACAGTAACGGCCGAGCTAACCTTCAGCCGATTTGCACGAGCAGAAACGACAATGGCTGAATATGAAAAATACAACAATCTCGGTTAATATTCAGGATAGAGAATACACGTATACAAGAGTATTTATAGTTCTATTTTATAATCAGAATAATTTCTATCTCTATAGCTCTAATTTTATTAATCCAAGAAACTATATAAGATTTGTTGATCACATTATTTGGTATTTCGGGTTGAAATTAACGTTCAATGACTGAAAGTGAAGGCTTACTGAAATTAGGATGAAATCTAAAAAATACCAATAACCCGGTTAATATGGATGATAGAGAAAACATGTATATAACAATATTTATAGAACAATAAATTCTCAGTAATATTGGTTTCATACAGTTTTTCGGTCCGAATTATAAATTGGAGATATTTTGAATTTTCGAAATTCCTCCTGTCTACCTTCCCTTCTCCATCCTACTGGTCCGATTTCAGCCATCAACGAACTTGATCTATCGTTTATATAAAACGTTTAAATATCGAGTTTGGTAACGATCAAACAAAAGGGACCGCTAGAGCGGTAACAGACGAGTATATAGATATAATTTTGAACGGACCTCATTTCCTGGTCATCTATTATGTAGGATCGCTGGACATTTGATGAAATGTTCCGAAAATCTCGTCATGAGAACGACCTCGTTAGCTGTTTTCCCTAGGGATCTGCTAGGAAATAAATTGGATGAATTATCTTGAAATCCCCTCCATGTCTAAATTATCTCTTACAACATGTTAGTGGGGCAAGACAGGAGGGTAGATTAAAGTTGTAGTCTGCATACTCGTACTGGCTAATGGTCTATCATTAGTCAGCTGATGTAGAATGCAGGCTACCGAGGAATGGCTATCTAACAACTCTGGCCTTGAATGGAATATTCTATTCTCATGCCTTTACTGGGGTGAATGAAATTTTCCTCATGGTGCCTTAATTGGTGGATAGTCTGATGCAGAAGGCAAGGGGAAACCATGGTTTGTTCTTGTGATCCTCTTCTTCCCATGTTCAGTACAGTAAAAATCAGGTTTACTGTACTGAAATCAGGTTTACTAGTCCTGTTCACAAGACCAATTGCCAGGTGTAGCAAGTTTTTGCGATCTGGCTGAGGCAATAGACAGTGGAAGCTGTAAGAGGTGATACTTCCCACAACCAAAACACTAACAACAATTTAGGAAGGGTTCACCAACAATCGACTCTAGTCAAAATTTAAATATATATAAATTTATTTATAATTAAAATTCACCAATAATAAATATAAATGAAAATAGAAAGGCTCATTTTAATAATATAAAGGGGGCACTTATATCTACTTAAACTATATTACAATTAAAGAACTTAGCTGTTTTTATAGAAGTTCTCTATGAGACTCTGCCGTGAGAGATAGTTCAGACGGGAAGTAGTCTGGCTGGAGCTGAAGGATTAGCGAGGTCTCACCGACAAGGGTCTCCCCTCCAGAGGATGCCAGCTATGACTGATTTTAATCCTTCGCGACATCGCCCTTTTATAGGCTGAGCCGATGTCGCCCTTTGACCCCGCCGATCAAAATATGCTCAAAAGGTGTATTTAAAGGGAAATTATTAGCGACATTCATCCGTAATATTAATTAGTTTATCGACTTTAAGAGCTGTGAATGTTATTATAAAAATCCATCGGCATTATTTACTAAAATACGAGAAAACATGTGACAACTCCAAATTGGATGAAACTCTTATTCACAGGTAAAAACTATACATTTAAGTATTCATAAATAATAATCCTAATGTGCTTTGTGCTGGCATTATTCAGGATATAAAATGTGGGGTCATTTGTGATGAGTTTATATAATGTAATGTCAAATTCATTACAATGTAAATATTACATACATATACAATTTTCAAAGGAGATCGCTTGAAAAAGTAGGCAAAATTCACTGAGCCTCCATCATATGTTCGTTCACTAATAAGAATGATAATTTATTTTAGCAGATTTCCCTTAAGGGTAATCAGCTATTGAGGTCGTACTCATGACGCGAGTTTCGAAATTTTTCTTCAAATGTTCTATGCATATATATATATGTGTGTGTGTATCATCTATATATTCGTCTGTTAACGATCTAGCGGACGCAATTTCTGTCGTTACGAAGCTTGATATACAATCGTTTTATACAAAAAGAAATATCAAGTTCGTTAACGGCTGAAATCGGACCAGTGGAAGGGGGGGGGGGTTTAGAGTAGAGAATTTCGAAAATTCCTAATATCTCCGTTATTATACGTCAAATCGAAAAATTGTATAGAGCTAATCTTATTGAAAATATAATTGTCTATAAATTGTGTTATATATATTTTTTTCTGTAATCGTTGAATAATGGTAACATTACTAAACTGAAATGAGTGAAGAAAGTGAAATATTTTGCAATAGAGTGAAGAAAGTAATCACTTTCTTCACAAGTGAAGAAAGTGAATTGCCTTCTTAATTAGTAATAAGTATAAATTAAAAAATAATTTGAAGTTGGAAATTAAATGCTTTTAAATGTTTCTTAACATTGTAAGAATTTATTTTAACAAAATAAATTGAAATGTGAATGAATTATTGGTGGAAATAATCAATATATTTTAAAATTTAAATATAATAATTATTACCTTCCTTGTTTATAACCTGCACTTGTTTATAACCACTACTTCACAATCATCACTAGTTGTTTTATAACTATGCTTATAACCTTTCACAACCATGCTTATAACCTACCAACAACATACCATAATCTTCACAACATCCTAATTTTGTTCATATTCTGGTTAGATCTGATCATATATTACACGATTACAGAAAAAAATTTAATATTACACTCGTGACGAAAGTTGAATTTACAACTCTCGCCTTGAACTTACCAGACTCGCTTCGCTCGTGTGGGTAAACGTTTCACTCGAGTTGTAAAATTATCTACTTTCGTCACTTGTATAATAAATAACTATTTCACTATCTTGATTATTAACTGACATATTTGGATTTTTTTGTTCTCGGTCTTCAGTAAAGCCCCACTCTCATATTAACAATATTCTATTATGTTATGAAGCACTTTATTTGAGCTTTAATACCATATATTGTTCTCATTGAACTTTTAAGTTTTGATGCAAATATGCGGTGCACGTGGGAAATCTGCTTAGTTAACGCAGCCCCAGCGTGACGGAGTTTTGATTTTCTACTATATTCTAGGGAGTGGTGGTGTCTGTGCAAGAAGATACCCTAGTCACGATAATATATGAAAATGCCTGTCCTATTTGGTTTGAGACGACGTCTGAAGAGACCAGACCGCAAATCCTCCATTCCTGCTAGTTGCCAAGGACGTCTGTCCTGTATTTGTCCCGGAAGCTAGACTAGAGAAGGTACCTATTTCCGGATAATAGATCTCATTTAGCCGGCGAATAAGGTTAGCCATTTGATTGATGAAAGGACGCGGGAGTAAATCTAATTTCTATCCAGAAGGAAGACACACCGCCTCCAGGATGTCAGGCCAGGAAATAGAGCCATCGTTCCTGATTTATCTACCCGCTTACCCGAGCACAGAGAGTCAATTACAGACCTTCAACTGACTCTATTGTTACATGTGTCTTATCGCGACAATGAGAATTTCCCTCCAAACATGTCTTTTTCTCTCTTTGATAAATATCCGTGGAAATTTTATATATGAAGAACAGCACTAAAATGGACTAAAATAGCACACACACACACGTGCATATATAAACACATATTGTAATACTTATATAAATAAATTTAGATGCAATCACATCGTATGATAAACTAACACACAGAGTTTCCAGTGTGAAACAAGTTCAAATATACGTTCCGTGGCTACATTATTACTTGTGTGCAGTCAGTTAGTATGTGTTTTACAGTCAGTGGTCTACTGCAGTAGCGACATATAGGTTCATCTTGTCTGCTCATTAGATATGAATGTGTTAGTCTAGTGTGATCTCTACCTAGGGTATGTGAGTAGTATTTTTTCTCTTCTAGAAAGACTATTACGTTATTTTTTTTTCTTTCTTTTTCTTTTAGCAGATTTCCCTTAAGGGAAATCAGCTATTGAGATTGTAGTCATGACGCGATTTTCGAAATTTTTCTTCAAATGTCTATCGATCCTACCCAGGAGATGACGAAAATGAGGTCCGTTAAAAACTGTTTATATATATATATATATATATATATATATATATATATATATATATATATATATATATATATGAGTGTGACTGTTAACGCTCTAGCGGTCGCAATTTTTGTTTGATCGTTACCAAACTCGGAATTTAATCGTTTTATGTAAAAAGGAAGATGAAGTTCGTTAATGGCAGAAATCGGACCAGTGGGAGGGGGGCTTTAGAGAAGGGGGTTTTCGGAATATTCGAAATATTTCCGTTATTATGCGTCAGATCGAAAAATTGTATAAAACCAGTCTTATTGCAAATGTAATGTTCTATAAATGTTGTTATGTACTTTTTCTCATTATCTTGATTATTTACTGAGATATTTGCATTTTTTAGTTTTCGGTCTTCAGTAAAGCCCTACTCCTACTCATCTCATATTTGCAATATTCTATTATGTTATGAATCACTTTATATGAAGCAGCAAATGCAAATAAGTGGCGCACGTGGGAAATCTTCTTAGTTAACGCAGCCCCTGCGTGACGGACTTTTTCTCCCCATAGTAACCCTATGAGGAGTTATTTATACGAATACATGTACCATTGCCACATGGTATATTATATGTATGAATATGTTTAAATACATTTTTTACAATATATGTTCTTTAATGAGTTATTACCATATAATCAAATATAATAAAAAAAAAGTCCGTCACGCAGGGGCTGCGTAAACTAAGCAGATTTCCCTCGTGAAGCTTAGTAATTGATAAATTTATATTCTGCTAACACAACACCACCGTGAATATTAAGTGAACAAATACAACCGGAAATATGAAATGGTTCAGTCAATTTCAATAACTTGCCAACATAAACACGGGAGGGGGGGGGCATCAACAAAACGTATTTGCATATATCTCACAAAGTAATAGGTTAGAAGACAAGAAAGGTTAGGTTACACGAGCGCCGACTACGGAAACAGCCGAACTAATCCGAAAAATTCCGACAAGCACCCTTAATAAAAGTCCGTCACGCAGGGGCTGCGTAAACTAAGCAGATTTCCCACATGAAGTTTTACAATAGAGAAATTTCACGAGAGCCGAGCCAGTCAAAGAAACGGCCGAACTAGCTTTTGGCGGGAGAGTAACTCTCGTCCGTTAGGCTCCGAGATTAAATTGAAAACAATTCAATCTCAAAAAACAACAAGAACACAAAAGATGGACTTACCCTTAATGATAGCAGCGCTCTGAACACTTATTACACGAACACTAAATAGTACCACAGAATATCCATTATTTGTAAGACTTAATACTGCTGTGAATATTAAGTAAACAAATAAAGGGCAAGTCAAATGGTAAGAACCTTCCTGATAGCAAACAGTCTGAGTTCTAAACAATCAGGTTAGCCAGCTTTTACCGGAAATAAAAGCAATTACGGAAATATATTTGAATATAAGTTATAAATTTTATTCATATAACTATTTATTATATCTAGTACTGTAATTAATAATAGAACGTAACCTACAACGTAATACGGCTGGATTGTAAACAAACAGGTTAGCCAACCTTGTAGTGCAGTATCGATAGATAGACCGGAAAAACAAACAATTAAAGAAATATATCAGAATATAAAATATTAATTTTATTGGAAACTATTTATTATAGTTAGTGGAGTAATTTGTAAATGAATCAAAATAATTTCTATCTCAATCACTCAGATTTTTGTAGTCCATAAGGGAAAGAAAAAATGGGGGGGGGGAGTTCAACAGAACGTTATTTGTTCTATGTACCTCGTAATAATAAAGCTTTGTTGAAAACAAATATTTTTGTATTTAACTTAATAATGAGGTGGTGAATTAGATATCAGCTTATTATTACATATGTCCCTTAGTAAGGAAGTAGGGGTTTACTGAAAGCGGAACCCCTCATTTACAAAAATATTTTTTTTTTTATTTTACACATTATATCTCGGTTTTTAATACTCATTTATACGGAAAAATAGTTGTAATAGAACAATATTTATAGTAAATTGTAATATTGCAATAAGATTGATACTTATACTAATTTTTCGATCCGACGTATAAGTAACGGAGATATTTCGAGATTTCGAAAATCCCCACTTTCGAAAAATCCTCCAATCTAAACCCCCCTCCACACTGGTCTCCTCAATTTCAGCCAGTTTAAATACGAACTTGATCTTTAATTTACATAAAACGACTACTTTTCGAGTTTCGTATTAACGGATCCAAACAAAAAGTGCCGACCGCTTTTAAAGCACGGTAATCAGACAAAATATATATAATATATATATATAATATTGATATATATTATATATATATATATATATAATATATATATATACAGTTTTGAAACGGACCTCATTTTCGTCCATCTACTAAAGTAGGATCAGATGGACATTTGAAAGAGGAAAAATGTACTTAAAATTCCGTCATGAGTACAACCCTTCAATAGCTCGAATTTTCCCTGAAGGGAAATCTGCTAAAATAAAATATTGATATAGGTAAGATAAATAAATCTAAATAAGTAAAGTAAGAAATAAAATTAAAAAAATGAAAATGAAAAAAAAACAAACAAACAGAAAAAACAAATTAAATGAACTTAAAATCAACCGATATTTTGGTTTTTCTACATTGCGAGTCTATGTTAGTTAAATATATTGAATTATAATTCATTCTCTTTTCTTATAATCAACTTTATATTCTAATATGTTTTTGATACATCCATATCTACACTTTTGTTAAACTTTATGATGCTGGGATGCATGTTATAAGTGGAACCATCACCTAAAACCATCCATACAGGTCGTCACCTAGAACATCTCACCGCCAGGTCATCTTCTCCAGGTATGCCTTTTTAGCAGATTTCCCTTAAGGGAAATCAGCTATTGAGGTTGTACTCATGACGGAATTTTCGACATTTTTCTTCAAATGTCCATCGATCCTACCTAGTAGATGACGGAAATTAGGTCCGTTCAAAACTGTATATATATATATATATATATATATATATATATATATATATATATATATGTCTGTTACCGCTCTAGCGGTCGCAATTTTTGTTTGATCGTTACGAAACTCGATATTTAACCGTTTTATGTAAAAAGAAAGATCAAGTTCGTTAACGGCTGAAATCGGACCAGTGGGAGGGGGGTTTAGAGGGGAGGATTTTCGAAAATTCGAAATATCTCCGTTACTATACGTCGGATCGAAAAATTATACAGAATCAATCTTATTACAAATTAAATTTACTATAAATATTGTTATATACATTTATTCACTATCTTGAATATTAACCGAGATATTTGCATTTTTCAGTTTTCACCAAACCGCCACTTCTACTCATGTTACGTAAACAATACTCTGATACATAATAAATCACATTATTGGAAGTTTAAATACCAAAAATTGTATTCAAGAGACCTTTATTATACGAGATACATGCAAATATGCACTGGTCACTCCCCCCCTCCCATCTTAAAGTTTTGGACTACTAAAATTTTAGCAGATTTCCCTTAAGGGAAATCAGCTATTGAGGTTGTACTCATGACGGAATTTTCGACATTTTTCTTCAAATGTCCATCGATCCTACATAGTAGATGACGAAAATGAGGTCCGTTCAAAACTGTATATATATATCTATATATATATATATATATATATATATATATATATATATATATATATATATATATCTATATATTTGTCTGTTACCGCTCTAGCGGTCGCAATTTTTGTTTGATCCTTACCAAACTTCATATTATCAAGTGTTATATGTAAAAAGAAAGATCAAGTTCGTTAACGGCTGAAATCGGACCAGTGGGAGGGGGGGGGGGTTTAGAGGGGAGGTTTTTCGAAAATTCGAAATATCTCCGTTACTATACGTCGGATCGAAAAATTATACAGAATCAATCTTATTGCAAATTAAATTTACTATAAATATTGTTATATACATTTATTCACTATCTTGAATATTAACCGAGATATTTGCATTTGTATTCTGCCTGTGGTCACCACCGCCGAGAGCTCTGTTCCATAACTATCATCCCTCGTGATAGGTTTAGAGGTTAGGTTAACTGTTTTTTGGGGCTAGAGTTATTATAAATAATTTTTTTTTATTAGAGGTTTCTTACTACTACAGTTGTTATTAGGCAGATTTCTCTTTTTGTAAAACTTCACATGGGAAATCTGCTTAATTTACGCAGCCCCTGCGTGACGGACTTTTTATTGATTGAGATAACAATTATTCTGACTCATTATTAATTACACTAGTAGATATAGTAAATAGTTCTCAATAAAATTAATGTGTTATATTCTGATATATTTCAGTAATTGTTTTTCTTTCGGGTGTGAGGCGGGACCCGTTTGTTTACATTTCTAACCTAACGCTTCCTGTCGGCAGGCTATTGAAATTGGATGAAACATTTCTTATTTCCGTTTGTATTTATTCACGGTCTTGTGTTAGCAGTATGTATATTTATCTATTACTAAACTTCACGAGGGAAATCTGCTTAGTTTACGCAGCCCCTGCGTGACGGACTTTTTTCTTCGTACTTCTTAAATACGTGATTTACATATACCTTAATTTGCAAGTACGTAATTTTTTCCTCAATATATATCACCGTCGTAATTATGCTCTAAAAGCTACGCCATGTAGTTGCAACCATTGTGTATTTCGAAAGCTGTTAGGTGAAGAGGGTGAAGAGGAGGGAGGCTAGATCCCTGGACTGGCAGAATTCTAATAATCCAAGGTGGCTTTCATCTATTTATTTATGTATAAAAAAAAAAAAATAAATAAAAAAATAAAAAAAATTACAAAAATAAATAAATAAAAAAAAATATTAAAAAAAAATTTACAAAAATAAATAAATAAAAAAAAATGCAGTAAGTGTATGTATGAGTAAGTGTGTGAGTATGTGTGATAAAATTATTTAAATTAATGAAAAAAAAGAAGAAAAAAAACAACTGAAAAAAGTACATACAGTGTCAGTCATTTAATTGTAATATTAGCTAATTGTAATACCAGTAGAAAATAAGTACTTTTAAGAAAGAAAACTTAGATTTAGTTAATAAATAATTATATAAAAATTAGCAACTTAAATACCCTTAGGATATGGTAAGAGCAATATATACAATACTATTAGATAATATTATTTACAACATAAAGTATACAGACACTTGCAAACAGCATCATACTAATATAAAGGGCATAATAACCTAGCTGTTGATTGCCCAAACCACATTAATCCTAATCCTAATCCGAATCGAAAGCTCTTTTCAAATTCTAATACAAACTGAAAAGCATTTCTGTGATGTTGGAAATGACGTTATTTCTTGTTGTATACTGAATTGTTTCAGTAGGTTTAATTTTATTTTTACTTGAAAATCAAGTTATTAATACAACCTTAAGAGAAATATGGTAAAAGTGCTTGAATACATTAGACATTTCTGTAACTAATAACCGTAACAACAATAATAAAAACCTCTAGTCAAACAAATTTATCATAAACTGCCATATAAATCACCACTAAAGATTAAAACTACTTCAGACTCCCGAGATCCTTTTTGCCAGCTTTGATTTAAACCAAGGATTTAGTCGTCAACTTAAAGTCTTCAACTTCACTTAAAAAGCAATTGGATTTCATGGCCGTTTGGTTGTGAATAATATCCATTGGATAATATAAGTTGAGGAGCTATTTAGACTATGGGGGGCAAATAAATAAGTTGTAATGAGTTTAATTTGCGCAGAAGGCCGGCTAAAGTTGTTCACTTAAGTATAGCAGAGGGCTTAGGGGAGGCGGCTTACTAAAAGGGACTTAGTAAAGTCCTTTGATGGAGCCGATTGAACAATCCGAGATTTATTGGATTTGAAAAGGGAAAAGGGCTTGCCAAGGAAAACACATTCCTAAAAGCTCTTTATCTCCCTTGACCAATCTTATAAGTCCACTTCTTAAAACATGAATCAGGGTTTTTTTTTTTTTTTTTGAATATATTCTTTGCCATAAGGCTCAACGAGAACCGTATTTTCAAAAGCCCGATTAGCCCCACCCCACGCCAGTTAATGTCTCTAGTTAGCGTTATAAAAAATAAAGTTCGTCACGCAGGGGCTGAGTAAAATAAGCACATTTCCCATAAGAAGTTCTACTGCAGATAAATCTACATACTGGTAACACCACCGTGAATGTTAAGCGAATAAATACAAACGGTAATAATAAATCGTACAGTCAATTTACAAATTACTACCTACAACGGAAATTGCCTGAATTGTAAACAAACAGGGCAGCCAACATCGCAGGGCTGAATAGATAGAATTATTCTAGACCGGATAGAAAAACAATTAATGAAATTTATCTGAATATATCATATTAATTTTACTGAAAATTATTTACTATAGCTAGTGCAGTAATTTTGTAATGAATCAGAATAATTTTCTATCCCAATCACTCAAATTTACGTAATCCAAGAACAAAAGAAGGGAGGGGGTGTCAACAGAACATATTTGCACTTATCTCACATAATAAAGGTTTGTTGAAAACAATATTTGGTATTTAACCTTGTGCTGAAGTGATTCATGATATATCAGCTTATTATTAATAAAACACGAGTAGGAGTGGGGGCTTACTGAGAGCGGAAAGCTATAAAATCCAAATATCTAGGTTAATACTCATTATACAGAAAATATGCGTAAGAAAACTATGCATAGATCATTTAATTTGCAGTAAGATTAGTTCTATAGACTTTTTAGGTTCGAAGTACAGTAAGAGAGATATTTCGAATATTCAAAATATTTCCGCTCTACCCCCTCCTCCAGTGGTCCAAAATCAGCTGATAACAAACTTGATCTTTCTTTATACATAAAACGACTAAATATAAGAGTTTGATAACGATCAAACAATAATTACGACCGCTAGAGCGGTAACAGACAAACAATACACCTAAATATGCACACATGAACAAAACTCGGTTTGTGATTTAGCTTTAATTCTTCCATGGTTTTAAGCTATACTAAATTTTTTAGGTTCGAACGGGAGTGGGGATTTACTGAAGGCCGAAAACTAAAAAAACGCCGATATCTCGGTTAATATTAAAGACAGTGAAAATAAGTATATGACAACGTTTATAGATCTTTCAATTTGCAAAATGTTTGGTTATATACGAAATTTTGATCCGACTCAAACTAACGGAGATATTTCGAATTTTCGAAAATCCTCCCCTCTAAATCCCACCTCCCAATGATCCGATTCCAGCGGTTGAAGAACATGGCCCGTCGTTTAACGTAAAACGTTTAAATACGGAGTTTGGTAGCGATCAAGCGAAAATTGCGACCGCTAGAGTGTTAGCAGGCTAATACACATCTATCTTTATATATATAATTCTAGCGTACGTGTGTATGTCACTGAACTCCTCCTAGACGGAATAACCGATTTGATTGAATTTTTAAATACGCCTTCGGGTGACGCACCGGATGATTTAGCGCCGCAGATCGGCCCGGCAGATGGAGCAGGTCTCCGGTCGAAGGGCGAAGGGCGAGGTTATTGGAAATGTAATGAAATGTTGATATGTTTATCTTATGTATGTCCTTAGAGTTTAAGTATGTCATCTAAATAAATATGTTTTCAGCTGCGAGAGGTTTTCACTTTCAGACATTATTAT
>CM032228.1:12605000-12607500 GCA_019009955.1 Riptortus pedestris
GAGAGAGAGAGAGAGAGAGAGAGAGAGGGAGAGAGAGAGAGAGAGAGAGAGGAGAGAGAGAGAGGGAGAGAGAGAGAGAGAGAGAGAGAGAGAGAGAGAGAGAGAGAGAGAGAGAGAGAGAGAGAGAGAGAGAGAGAGAGAGAGAGAGAGAGAGAGAGAGAGAGAGAGAGAGAGAGAGAGAGAGAGAGAGAGAGAGAGAGAGAGAGAGAGAGAGAGAGAGAGAGAGAGAGCAAAGCGAGGATCCAAGGATTGTAGCCTGATACCGAGACAAGGACTAGGTTTGTATCATGATCAACACAGACCAAGGAACCCAGCCCCCCTTCCAAAAATTAATCACCAGACCCACCCCCCGATTTCATGTCCACACCAGCCCATCGATCTCCTAGCAAGGTTTTATCTCTCACCCAACCCCCCAGATCCTTGGCTCTAGGACGATAATCGAAGATCTGACGGAAAATTAAGCGATCACCCGGAGAGGGGTAGAACACGGGGCGCCTTCGATCCAAGATTTCGGGTCTCAAGAAATAAATAGAGTGAAATGGAAGCACCTTGTTTCATATTCACGGGTCGGCCCTTCTCTTTACCAACGGCTTTTATGTTCGTACGAGCTTTGACTTCAAAATAGCCTCATTGATAGTCAAATCTGATATTTACATATGCCGGCAACTATCCGGAGGCGTTAAGTTAAATTCGCTAAATTTATTGTTCCCTCTCCCCAAATTCGAGTCATAAAAACCACGTGTCAGCAAACCAATGAATCTGCGTTGAAAAAATGTATTCTGAAGTGCTAGATACTTTTGCAGGTCGTATTAAAATCGCAAAAATTCCAAGATATTCACCCAAAATACTAATAAATAACGCTAAAAATAATTTCCCAATATTTATCAAATCAAATGTAAATAAACAGATTTTAATCACGTAATCTCTAACAAGGTTTTAAAGCTGCAAGCCCTTAATTTTAAAAAGGTAAAACCTAGAAGTTGAGGAGCTCGAGTGTCCCCCATCCTGGGCAATAGGAATTTATATTTATTTATATTCAGATATATTTCAGTTAATTCTTTTTCTTTCCAGTGAAGAACATTTCCATATATCTGCTCAGCCCTGAGAGGTTGGATAGCCTGTTTGTTTAAAATTCAGACGCCCCAACCTGGGTATAAAAAGTTGGTAAATTTAAGATAACCCATTTCGATTAGCCACAGTAGCAAAAAGTGGACGTTAATAAATATTAATACTAGTAATAATCCTCTATCGTCTAATATTAATTGTTGAAAGTTTTTTTGTGCAATTAAATATATGTTTAAATTACTAAACTAAACCAATAGTAAAAAAAATACAAAATCAAATACAAATGCTCCGAAGGAGCTAAAAAGGGCCGTCTCTACTTCATGTGGATTCCATCCAAGCCACGCTGGGGAATAGATGGGAAACGAAAAAATAAAGCCGATTTTAGCCAGCCAGAGAAGGCCCATCAACTCGACTCCATCTCCCATCAACCCCAACAACAAATTACATCTGCAGAACTACCTACCCTACCAAAACCACTCAAAGGAAGAAATTAATAAAAAATAGGGCAACACATGTGCAATGAAAACCCAGAAAACAATAAACTAAAAAAACTATTAAAAACCACCCATCCGGTCCAATGGAAATATTCGACAAGAGATAACAGAAGAGATAAAGTTGTATTAGGAAGACTCAAAATTGGGCACACAAGAACTTAACGCATGAGGCTACAACTTATGACAAAAGATTTCAAACCCCCGATTTGTGAGAAATGTAACACAGAACTCAAGATCTTTATTTTTATATCACTATATAAATTAACATTGGAATGGCCATAAGTATACAGAATATTAATAAGAAACAAATACAATATCTCCAATAGTATAGAAGTGGCCCCCTTGGAGGATGACCCGATAAGAACTAAACTACCATAAATTGCTTAAATTTTGTAAAAAACCCGAAAGACCTTATACAAAGAAAGAATTTAAAAGTGCAATTTTTCGTATCCTCGTTTATTATTGTTAATAATGGCGATGATGGATGAGGATACCAAAATTGTGAATTATAAATATTACAAAAGGGCGATGATAACCTGGTCAGTTTCTTTCCGCCCTTAAAAAAAAGACCCTATCACAAACAACAACATATTAACCTACACTAAACCAGTATTATATTATACTAAAATTAATTCATTTGTCAAAAAGATTACTTGACCTCCAAGCAATGCTTTGTGGAGGTTCTGCGTCATTTATTGGGCCTTGATCCAATTATTTTCGTGAACCAATTTAATTAAATGTCTTAATAAAGACTTTAAAAGTAGCTTAAAAATAAGATAGAAGCTGTATTATTTTAACCAATTTAAAATAAAAATATTCTTGATTATGGTTATTCTTTATTTTCATATTCCTAAAAAAAAATATTGCCTTTTGAACTACTACATACTTAAATGTCTATTAGCACTCTAGTACCCTCAATTTTTTTGTTCGTTACGAAATTC